>LR750163.1:310894-492629 GCA_902729485.2 Mus minutoides | reverse complement strand
GGCCTTATATCTATAGAGTGCAGAAGAAATAACGTCCCACACCAAGCTTTCATGGGAAATTGTCCCCTGCCAGCTGTGTGTTGATTCTGGAAAAGTTACTGAATCCTTGTCAATCTCCCTGAATTTGTTTAATTTTTTTAAATGGGCAACACACACACACACACACACACACACACACACACACACACACACACACACATACACACACACAAACACACACACATACACTCCTACCTCTTGCCTGGGCAAAACACTCTCTCTCTCTCTCTCTCTCTCTCTCTCTCTCTCTCTCTCTCTCTTACTTCTTGCCTCATGTTGAAATAAATTCATACAAAGAAGAGAGCTGTGGGGCAGTCAGAAGCAACCTGGATATCTCCCAGGGCTTCAGCTTCTCCACTCATGTCTGCTTCCTGGTGTGCATTAAGAAAACTTCTCCCAATATGCTGTACGTGCACCAAAGCCATTCACTGGAAACACGGTAATTAGCATTGCAGATAAAGTGACATCAGTGCAGTGCTAATTACTACCGTGCAGATGTACTGTTAGATTCCGTTACCATACATAACATTGTCAAGCCTTTATTTTTAAATTAAAGTGCAACAAACCATACCCTGGCTACACACATTTTTATGATTAATACAAATTAATGTTATTTCATTGTCTAGTGGAAGGGTAGAGATAAGGAGATGTTGCATCTAATTGTAACAACATAATGGTATATGTTATATATTCTCCCAGCTGTCTGCTCATTGGGAGCTTGTGTAAGCAAGGGTGAGTTCTGTGAAGACAAAGACCATGCATTCTCCTGGTGGGATCCCAAGCTCCTAGCACAGCCAGTGATAGGTGACCTTTTCTGAACATGAATGAATAGATTGCTAATGAGTGGAGGTATGGATGAAAAGGAAGGAAGGAAGGAAGGAAGGAAGGAAGGAAGGAAGGAAGGAAGGAAGGAAGGAAGGAAGATACAAATGTGTCTTAGAGGGGCATCTGGGGGAAATAGAGAGCTAAAAGGCACAGTGATTTAGTTTTGATTCTCCTGGTTCTGTTTTGCTTTTTAGTCTTCAAGATGAGCTGTCTGTTCTCCATATCTAGTCCATAGAAGTCCAAAGAGAGAGGCAAGTGGCTAGATCACCTGAAAGCAGAGGTTGAGGATGCTTGCCATTATCATCCACCAGGTTCTGGAAAGGGAAGATGAGTGGAAGGGAGATGGGGGAGAACCCTTCTGCATCAGTGAGACGTTGTGCAAGAACCAAGAGAGAGAAAGGAAGAAAAGGAAAATGTTTTACCCATACAATATTATTTACTTAATAATATAGCATCGCAGGGAAATTAATTTTTTCAGTTTTCATTGTGAATAAAATACACGTCACTTAAACTTTGACATCCAGATAATTTTTAAGCTAAGCAATATTAAACATACTTCTGTCACTGCAGACCCTTCAACCCCACCCACCTGCAGATCTCTGCCTTGCAAAGTTGAAACTTTATGTCCACCAAATACTAACTTCCATTCCCTTCCTGACCCCAACCTCTGCCATCTCTAGTCTATTTGCTGTCTCTACAATTTATTCTGCTTTTGAAACCTCATATAAATGGGATTCCTTTATATCTGAAGTGACTACTATTAGGAGTGAGGTCCTTCACTTGACTGTTTTGAAGATGGCTTATAGTTTGGTTTTGTTTCCCAACTCTTGTTCCCAGGAAAGAATTTATGTTATGTCTATTGTATGTTTACAGAACTTCCACTTTATAATATTAAATAAGTCTTCCAAAGTTATGTCGCTGACAAGAAGTGAATTGGGAATCTTTTGACATCAAAGACTCGGGTTCTTTGCTTTGCATCCGTGTGTTTTTGAAACACTGGAAGAAATGCAGATGATCGTGGGACACGGGCTTTGATGGAAGTATTGTTCAAATATGCAATGGTTTACTTTGGACACATTAGATAACTCTGATGAATGGGCTTCTTGAAATGTGGGGGATCTCAATGATAACAAGGCTGCAAGAACTTGTGACGGGTGTCCACTGAAGGTGCCGAGCTCTGCGCTTGCCAATCAGTGAAGAACAAGAAATGAAGCTGAACATGGAGTCCAAAGAGAAAAATAAAAAAATAAAATAAAAGAAGAAACACAAGGTTTTGTCAGAACAAGTGGGCAGAACTAACGTGAAATGGAACTGGGTGAGAAATATTCTGAATGTGAGACGCAGGGTCCCACGTGACTCCCTTCAGATTAGCCCTGAGGCTATGCTCTCTGAGTGAGGACCTGAACTCTCTGCAGGATATCTGCCGCTGAGACTGGAGAGGGACCTAACTTTCTAGACTGAGTGCCTGGACTTGACAGTTCAGCAGTCTCCCACTAAGGTTTACCCCAGGTCACCCACAGGGGCTCTCATCTCTCACGTGGATCCCTTAAACTCTCCTCATAGCGTTCTCCGGTTTCTTACACCTGAGATGGTGATTTTTAGCTTACACCATCTCTGCCTTCTAAACAACTACGATGAGAAAGACAAGCTAATTTCTATAAGGTGCAATCTGCAAAATAGTTGACACAGCCGGAAAAAAAAATCTCTTAAGTCCCTCCCTTCGAGTTCCTGAATGATATATGTGACTTATGACTCATCAGAAGTACCTTAGAAGGCAGGCATGGAAGGAAAACGTCCTTCTGCACACATAGATTTAGCCTGGTGTGTCATCGGCAGAAGATGTAAATGGGTCAGCCATACGCCTTTCTGAGTTTGGGGAGAAATAGAAACACTTATCTAACCTGTTTTCCATTGCTTTGTAGGTCAGTGGGACCATGTACAACACTGGAAGGCATGTCTCCCTCCGCCTGGACAAGGAGCACTTGGTCAATATTTCAGGAGGGCCCATGACATACAGTCACCGCCTGGAAGAGATCCGGCTACACTTTGGGAGTGAGGACAGCCAAGGGTCTGAGCACCTCCTCAATGGACAGGCCTTCTCCGGGGAGGTATGTGCACCTGGCAAAGTGCTAAGGCTTAGGGCCAACTTGTAGGATTCCACACCTACATAACAGTGAAATAACAGATGGGGAGGCTCCCTTGAGCCTGAGAAAGAAAACCCATGCCTCCTTTCTTCGTGTGCCTTTTGCTGTGGTTTTGGGTTTCCCAGAAGAAGCGACAGTGAAGCTATTTCCCTCGGAAACACTAGCATAGGTGTCTTGGGACTCATGTCCTGGCATGTCCTAGAGCAGTGATTCCCAACCTTTCCAATGCTGTGACCCTTTAATACAATTCCTCATGTTGTGGTGACCCCGAACAGTAAAATTATTTTGTTGCTACTTTATAACTGTAATTTTGCTAGTCTTGTGAATGGTAATGTAAATAGCTGATATGCAGGATATCTGATATTTGACCCCTGGGGGTCATGTCCCACAGGTTGAGAAATCACTCTCCTAGGGTATTATTTAACCTCATCTTTTCTGTACCTCTTTACTTCTACCTCTCTGAGAATCAGCTTCTCTTGCATCCCACATGACAGCATGGCTTCCCTTCTAGTAAAGTGGGTCTTATTTGCCTAAATATATAATGCACTGTGAAGTCAATGTCAAGGAACTGAAGAGTTTGCCTGACTGTCTACAGAATGGAAACTCCACTGTGTCACACCATTGGTGATGAGTGTGAGCATGTGCCACCATCAGCCCAGACCAAAAAATTAAACCAAAACAACGCAGCTAACCACAGTTTCAGATGAGATAAGAGATAAGGTTTAACCAGATTTCATCTGTGAGGTGACACTTGACCTAGTTCACTCTTGATATGCATGGACAATTATAACTTAAGGAGAGAGCAGGGGTCCTCATATAACAAGGAACCAGCAACGAGGTTCCTAGTAAGAGTTCTCAGTAACTGATGTCAAAGGACTTGAAAATTTCTAAAGTGTAGATTACATATGGTCTGTTTATTTTGCTATTTAAGGTCGTGGTTAAACCTAGCAATTTTTTTTAATGCAGTAAGGTCATATGCCATCAAATAGGCCACAAGTTTAAGAAATCCCTTAGCCAGATTTATATGTGCATTCAAAATACATTGACTGTGAGTCAGCTTAGGGACTCATCTCGTTACTAGGGATACAAGGATTTAAAAATGAAAAAAGGAAGAAAAGAGTTCTTGCCCCAGAGAAGTTCAAAAGGAACTATATTCAAATCATTGAAGTGTAATGGCATTCTGAAATAGAGATGTACAAAGGCCCTGGCAGCCTCAAAAAAAAAAAAAAAAAAAAGACGGGACATATTTTACTTGAAGGGGTCATGAGATGCTTCACGCAGAAGGTGCCCTTTGAACTGAGCTGTGGAGAGAAGCTATGGAGAGTAATTTTAACACATCAGCTTTGGAGTCAAAGGATCTGAATTTGTAGCCTCTGCTTTGATACACACCATGTAATCTTGGGACATCACTTGATCCTTCTAAGGCACAATTTAGACACCTCTCAAAGATATTTTAAAGTTTTAGTGGGATCCTAGATGTAAGGAGTACTCCGTTGATAAGACTTAAAAGAAAATATAAAGTAGGGAATGAGGGCTAGGACGAGCAAAGGGCCTCCAGGCATGTCAGGGCACTGTGTTCTTGAGACAAGTGCTCATAGATCTGTCATCTATTAATAATGGCTGCCTAGACAAAGGGCTTCGGCTGCAGTATGAGATTCTCTCTGTAGGGGGAGACGTGTGAGGATTGATTAAGGATGCCTGCTAAAAAGGAACCAAGTCAAAGAACACTCTCCTGAACTAGAACATGGCAGGAAATAGAACCGAAGTAGGGCAAAACCTCACAATCCAGAGACACTGAGGGAGGTCAGTCTCATGTGGGGCATCTTTAAAGATAAACTCTTCCTTACGATGATATGCATTGTTTTAAGGTTTGCTGTGACTTTGTCAGTCGATTCTCTTGCTCACTGTCGTTATTTTTGTGTTTTTCTCCCTCTGGATTGTCATATTTCAGTGCTCGCCACAGCACTGCTTCTAAGTAGAGACATTATTTAAACGAGTGGGTAAAAAAAAATAAATGGCTATTAGGCTAAAATCTTTACGCCATTGCTTCAGTTACTTCAATGCTTAAGTAGGGTGATTTGTAACATGTACATTAACAACTTATAATTTGAATACATCTCAAAGCCTTAATGGATACATAATGATTTAATCTCAGCATATTAATTTTCCAAGACCTATTACAGACCACAGGACTAGGTGCTTCAAAGAATCTATGTTTAAAAGTTCCCAGAGAGACAGACATGGGAATGGATGTCTGGAGTACCAGCACTAGGAAGGCAGAAGCAGGACATTCATAAGCTCGAAGTTAGCCTGAGCTACACAGCAATACCCTATCTCAGAAAATAAATGAATGAGTAAATAAATAAATATTCCCAGGAGAATCTGATCATGTTCTTGAATGCTCATTAACAATTACATTTAAACAGAGCAGCAAATAAGAAGTAACAAGGGTGGAAGGCACTGTTAAAATTGATGCTGGGTTCTTTCCTAGACCAGATGAACCTAAATCTTGGGCAGTGTGCTCCGGGCCTGCACAATTGTAAAACTTCCCAGGGCATACTGGTTAGCAACAACCATGCCAGTTACAGAGCCTGAGAAGTCCTACTTTTCTAATGGTAACTGTCTTGAAAATAGCAAGCTAGGGTACAATATGGGTTAATGAGACTTGGGCTACAGCTTTCTAAGCACATACACATGCACACACTCACACACATATATACACACCTTCCTGAAGGTTAGGCCTGAGCATCACCCTCACATAAGTATAGCCATAGCTCACCCTGGGCAGAGCACACTAAAATCAGTATATTTCTTTCCACATCCCTCAGTTTGCATGATCTATAAGCTTACTAGCAGATAGTGCTAGAAACCAGCATTTTGGAGGCTCCAAAATAATCTCATATGAAGACTGCTGTGCGCATAGTTGGCTTTAAAGACATTTAAGCTGCCCTGGTGAACAGAAAGAGTTAAACACCTATGTCACATAAAGGGAAAGACCTAAGGCCAATCGTGGAAGCAGCAGACAGTAGACATTCAGCTTAATACACGTTCTAACTATGGGAGCTATCTATCAATGAAATGAGTTTGCTTCTGAAAATGGTGAACTCCCATTGCTAGATTTATTAAGCCCGGAACACTTCTTAAACAATGGGTGAACTATTAGCTTTAATGTGCCTTCTAATTACTGAACTCTACACAGTCCACAACTTTCTCCCAGAAACTCCTTCTAGATAAATTCCAGTTAGCCTCAGGAAAAGCAAATATTTATCACTCCATAGTTGAACTCTTTCTATTTCTTTTGTTCTGCCTTCAAAGCCTCCCTTTGGTCTCTCTGTCTTTTGAGAGAACCCAAGTATAAGCTTCTTGCAACAAATCATGTGTTTATTTTGTTGACAGTGAGTAATACATCGCCCTCTACCCCATCTATCACTGCTGATCATGATGAGTCAATTAATACCAGGCATTTTCCTTGGCAGACTGCAGTGGCCGCTGTCTTAAGAGCTGTATGCTAAGCCTAGCCTTGTCTAGTGAGGTTATTATAATTGATGATAATCATTTGCTTTGTTTTATAAAACTGGGTGGATGTAAGACACCATTAGCAACTGCATGTTTTGTAAAAATTATTCATGTCCTACATGAAGAATTCCCGGATGCCTTATTGGAGGATGGTGATAAATGAGTGTATTCAGGGCTTCAAATGTCTCAATTTTTTTTAAAGGTAGGGATTCACTGTTTTTAATAATCTAGCTCCTTAGTGTGCTAATCATTTTAAGTGCTTAGATTAATATCTAGTATAAAGTGGGTTATTTGTAGGATGAGACAAAAGATAATGTTAGGAAAGAATCGTGTGTGTGTGTCAAATTCCAATAGTAAGACTAGACAAGAAAAAAAATATCTCTCTTATTTGAGAGAAATCGGACAATTTCATCTTCAAAACCTCCTTTGAGTTCTTCATTCCCGTAAAGGGATAATGTAGTGCCCTGAAAACTACACCAGCCACTACACAGGGGATCTTTGGCCCGATCTCTGATTCATTTTCTCCTCTCTCTGTGGCTATTGTGCTCCTTTTGTGTGCTGGATTCTGAGCACACAGCACCCAATTTCTACCCAGAAATGCCACAGGTCTATTGAGGAAAACGTATGTTAAATACACATGTATATATGTGTGTGTGTGTGTGTGTATATGCATATATATGTGTGTGTGTATTATATGATTGTATACACTAATAGTATGGATATATTTAATTAAGGTTTATTCCAAAAGAAAATAATGAAATAGCTATCTTGGATCCTAATAAGAAAGAATGACAAGCAGCCCTTCAGACTGTCATGTCTGCCGCTCCCTCTGAAGGTGAAGCAGGAGCATTGACCTTCCTGGATCTCAGCCTCAGAAGTCTCTGGAGTCTTCCGTTCTGCTCCAAAGGCAGGGAGGAAAAAAGTCCATAGGTGTTGCTATGGTGATGAAGATTATAGTTTCCGTTAAAGAGGGAGACTAAAAAAACCATATGTGAAATATAGGATGGTTTATGTTTTGTGTCTCTGAATCAGAAAAGAGACTATCTCGTGATCAGTAAGAGAAACAAACAATGTAGGCTCAATCTCTTCAAGGAACCAATTATCTGCATCCTTGAGAGACTGGTTCACATAAGCAACACAAACGGGTAGGCATAAGCAGCTGAAACCAAGTTGTCCTGGCACGCACTAAGAATGTGGGAGGAGCTAAGGGGCGACAGCTGAGAACCAACAGGGCCCCAGGAAGCACAGCCCATCACAGGATCAGGGGACATAAAGGCAAACTGTTCAGCACTCTGCTGCTTCCCTGGAACCTCCTGATGAAGAATCTTTATTGGTCCAATTAGAGATTAAGGTGAAATAAGAACTGGGGTATGCACATATCACAAGAATGTAGATAATAACCACGAAAGTGCTACTATATGGTGTATGCCATGTATAAGCTCCTCCCTCCATTATGAATGTCAGATTCATCTCTACAGCCATCATCTACCTCAGTCTCACTATTCTAGCTTCCCAAGATCCCTTCTCCCCCGCCCTCAGCCACTTGGATGCGGCCTCTTCTTGCCTTACAGAGAAAGTTGTATATCCCTGAATGGGAGTCCTTGCAAAGTATTACCTTGTAGGTCAAGCCAACCCCAGGAGCTAAGAATGGTTTAAATTTTTAAAAGTTTGTTTGCAGAAATAATCAAAGAGTATATCAGAAGTAGTAAGCAACAGAGATCATGTGTGGCCTGGAAAAGTTCAAAATATTGTTACGTTTTTTCATTTTTTAAAATTTTAGTTTATTTATTTACATTTCAAATGTTAGTCCCTTCCCAGCTCTCCTGCAAAAACCCCCTTTCATATCCTCCCTCACACCTACTTCTATGAGGGTGCTCCCTCACTCACCCACTCCCACCTAACCCCCCTGGCATTCCCCTACACTAGGGCATTGACCCTCCACAGGACCAAGGGCCACCCCTCCCATTGATGCCAGATAAGGCCATCCTCTGCTACATATGCAGCTGGAGCCATGGGTCCTCCTATGTATACTCTTTGGTTAGTGGTTTAGTCCCTGGAGACTGGGGGGATCAACCAATATAATGTTACCAATCACTGTGAGTCTCGTTTCTATTTTTTTTCACTTCTATAGGAACAGAAGTTCTTTGCTGATGGGAATTTTTTTGTTTGGGCAGAGCTGTATTCTCAGCACTTTGTACACTGAGCACATGAGGCCAGTCAACACATGTTCATTGGATAAAGTCATTTGAGTAAACCCCTTAAGCAAAGAGCTTTTCTTCCCTAGACACCATGTACTGAATGCAGTATCCAACCTACAGTAAGTCATGTGTGTGAGCTGAGTCAGTCACTGAATGAACAACTCAGTCAACTGTCAGTGTTCTACAAACAAAAACTTTAGAGGTTTGTTTTTGTTTTAAATCCTGAGTTGTCTTAACTATACAGGAAATATACAAAAGCATTTAAATTGAAGCTGGAGGAACTGGAAAGATGGCCCAGTAGTTAAGGGCACTGGCTGTTCTTGCAGAGGATCCAGGTTTGATTCTTAGCACCCTCATGGTTGTTCAGAATTCCAATTCCAGAGCAATATGGTGCCCTCTTATGGATTCCACGGGCATCAGGCATGTACATGGTGCACACACATGTGTGCAAGAAAACACCCCCAAGCATAGAATACTAATTAATTAATTGATAAAAAGTTGCTGAAAGCTTCCAATGCCCTTAGAAATCAGGGTGTGGGGAAGAGGTAGAATTATTGGTAATTATTACTAAGGAATTTCTCCAGAAGAATATGCTTTGTGAAATTTTTAAAAATGGATTTATAAAGTACCAATTTGTATCTACTCTTTATATGTCAGAAGATGTAAAAGGATTAAACAGTGCTTCCCTGAAGGGGATGTCAGATCCATTAGAGGGACAAGGCACAGACTTGACCAACAAATGGCTACAGAATGTCGTTGAAAATACGTGGCCAATCAGCCATAAAACGCAGTCACTACTGCATACACCAGCAAGATTTTGCTGAAAGGACCCTGATATCGCTGTCTCCTGTGAGGCTTTGTCAGTGCCTGGCAAATACAGAAGTGGATGCTCACAGTCAGCTATAGGATGGAACACAGGGCCCCCAGTGGAGAAGCTAGAGAAAGTACCCAAGAGCTGAAGGGGTCTACAACCCTATAGGTTCAACAACAATATGAACTAATCAGTACCCCCAGAGCTCATGTCTCTAGCTGCATATGTAGCAGAAGATGGCCTAGTCGGCCATTATTGGGAAGAGAGGCCCCTTGGTCTAGCAAACTTTATATGCCCCAGTACAGGGGAGTGCCAGGGCCAAGAAGTGGGAGTGAGTGGGTAGGGGAGCAGGGTGGAGGGAGGGTATAGGGGACTTTGGGGATAGCATTTGAAATGTAAATGAAGAAAATATCAAAATAAAAATTTTTTAAAAAGAAAAGAAAAGAAAAGACATGGCCACTGTCTACCTGTTTTAAAAGTAACTCCCGTTTATATCATCCAAAGAACAGATAGTGACTATCTATCACAAACAACAGTGAATAAAACAGCTACAGATCCTTATCTATCAGGTGTTTTCCATCCAGTGGGAGGAGACAGATAAGAAATAATGAGAAGAATAAGAAAGCCCATCTGTAGCATCAGAATATAAAGGACTTAAACAACAGAGAGGGGAGATGGAGAGTTAAGCATGAAGACGAGATACAAGTCTAAACAGGGTGGCCAGCCTGGGTCTCACTGAGAGAACAGTATTTGTTAGGTTGACAGGGAGATTGTCCAAGGGAAGGACCTTCTAGATGAGCACAGTAGCTCCGAGTGGGAGAGATCTATAAGCATTTACACAATAGCAGAAACTGTGGGCTTGTACATGATTGCTGGGGTGGACGGAGATCATATGGGTCCTCCTATCATTGACTCTGTGTGGTCATTGGCTTTTATTGAAAGTCTCTCTTAAAGCACACTGACAGAATTCTCTTTTAATGGGCAAACCTCAGTTCCATGAATTTGTTCTTCTCACCTGGGGTGGTGAAGGTCTAAGGTCATCCAAACAAGAATGTCAAGGCTGGATTTAACTTGGAACTTCTGATGTCATGCCAATGCTTAGGGTGGGCCGAGGTTTCTCTCCACACAAATGGCTATTTGCCTCTCTCCAGCTCTAGCTCAGTAGGGAAATTTAAAAACTGCAAAGCCAGAGTTTGTGAGTGGGGGCTCTCTTTAAGGAGTCTGTGATCTAGTAGAATAACCTGTCTTCTGATTAGAATGTTAGTTCTTGGCAGTCCCAGAGTGGGTTATACTCCTTTAAAAATACCTCCCTGTGCACATAAGAAGCTGTGGGTAAATACTGCTGAACAAAGATATGGAAGGAACAAATGAAGATAATATAGACTAGAGCTTTCAAAGTGCCTAAATTATGCCCAATATGTCATAATCAAAATTCTATAGTCATAATGTCAACCCTAATGAAGTTAATGTCAATATTAACAGAGATTTTTGAATTTATATGTTAAATTATTCACAAATTCAAGGTAAGTGAATTCTTCAGGGCACCTGGGAAGAGCAATGGAATAGCTGAGAGCAAGTGTGTTAGAATAATTCATTTCCAGTCTTCATCTCAGCCCTGGAATCGCTCCCCAGATCAAGACACGGAGCTTGTCTTTGACAGTGCTAGAAGCCAAAGTCTGGAGTTCCAGAAAGCAAGCTTACCCAGACTGGGCAAGGTGGCCTTTGAGAAGCCTAACAAAGAGGAATTGAGATCCTGATGCTGACCATGTACAGAATAAACACAGCTGCCGGAAGGTGGTGCCCGACCCATGGGGCTTTTCCCGGGGCACTTTTACATTTATGTCTACAGAAGGAGAGCTCAGTTCATTGAGCAACTTCCTGGCTCGTCCATTGCAGATGCTCACAATGGGGCTTTGTGTCACTATCCCACCCACTCCATCCTGACCTACAGGTAGCTCTGGTCTGTCCCACCAGGATGACATTATGAGGACTACCATCCTCTTCCTTTGGACTTATATATCCTTTCATATTGATGCCCAAAAGCAAGGAGGGGAGTTGCTGTAGTGCAAGGTAAAATGTAAAGACGGGAACTTTAAAAACTATGATTTGATTGAGGTTCCGCTTCAGACGTGACCGTCACCATGGCAACCGTCGTTGTCATCATTTTACAAGTGTTGAATGAGGTCTCGGTTTATTTAGAAAGCGGTGAAAGAGAACTAGAAATACAGATCGGCAGTTAGGCGTGCTCCCTGCTCTTGCAGAGACTTTGTTCCGTTCCCAGCATCAGGCAGCACGATTGCCTGTAACTCCAGCTTTAGGAGACCTGAAACCCTCTTCTGGCCTCTGCAGGCACTTGCATACATGTAGTGCACATAAATGCACTCAGGCACAGACACATAAATTAAGTTAATAAATCTTTTAAAGAAGCCAGTGACCATGCACCTAGAGGGACGAGTCATGTCCATAGCACTGCTGTGAAATAGCCAGACTTTGAAAGAAAAAAATCTCATTTCCAAATCCTTTTCCAAAGCTGGAAATTGAATGGCTTACTCCTTGTTGTTCTGACCCACGTCAACAGTTCACGAAAACCTGAAGAGGTTCAAGGAAAAGTCACATCTCCCACTTTAAGGTACAGATTTGGATTTGAAACAAGCGATTGGACTCAGAGTCTCCATATGTAATGGCTGTGCCAGAAGCACCTGTGGGGTCATCTCTTCCAACACACCTGCAGAATCATCACCAAATGCCAGGGAAGGGAAGCGACCTGCCAAAGGTCACTAACATTCTGTGGTAGATTTAGGAGCAGATCCTGATTTTCCTGGCACAATAGCTCAATGTTTAATGTGTCACACTAAATTTACGGTTCTACCAAACCCTGGGGCTCAAGAGGCATTTTAGGTAATTTAGGTGAGTTGCCCACTAGAGAGTAAGGAGGTCCCCCAAATCATATCTCTTGCATCAGCAAGCAGAGCGAGCACCATCTTTATAGACACAAAATACAAGCCTCCAGATAACAAAGACATGGGCCAATTAGTCACAAGCATAAGCAATGAGATATATCCACAAAAGGTACATATAGAAGTCACCAAATTATCCCTCCCAAAAAAGGACCAACAGAGTCAAACCAGGGATAAACAGGATTTGGTTGCAAGAAATATAGAAATAAAGCTCAGAAAAGTCAAACCAGGAAATGCACTCCACGGCGATGCTTCCCTGGGCCTCAGAAGGAAAACTCGATCACATTGTTGCATTCAGTAATTAGAGACAGGGCTGTAGAGATGGCTCACTGGATGAAGTCTTCACCCTAGAAGTAGAGGGCCTGAGTTTGGATCCCCACAATGCCTGTAAAACTGTGTTGGATGTAGTATATAACTGTAATTCCAGCTCTTAGAAAGCAGAGACAAGGAATCCCTGGAGAATACCAGAAATTCCTGGCTCACTCGACTAGCTAGAACTGGTGAAGTCCAGGCTCAGGAAACACCCTGTCTCAGTAAATAAAGCAGAGAGTGACCAGGAAGACATTTTTTTTATTATTATTTAGGGTTTTTCCTGCCGTGATAAAACACCCTGACCAAAACCAGCTTGAGGAGCAACAGATTTACTTTACTTCTGCTTGCACATCACAGTCCATCATCAGAGGAAGTCAAGGCAGGAATCTGGAGCTAGAAATCGAAGCACAGGTCACAGAGGAACACTGCTGACTGGCTTTGCTCCTGATGGCTCAGACTGCTTTCTTATAGAACCCACAATGACCAGCCCAGAAGTGGCATACCCTACCATTAACTTGACCCTCCCATATAGGATAGTGGCATACCCTACCATTAACTTGACCCTCCCCAGCATAGGATATCGTAAGTGAAGGTAATTATCCTCCCCTTTTCACTGAAGAAAATGCCCCCATGGGGTGATCTGGTGGGAATTTTTTTTTTTCTCGCCATTGAGATCTCCTCTATCCAAATGACTCGATCTTGTGTCCAGTTGACATTAAACCCAGCCAGCACGGCACCCAATGTCAACTCCAGGCGCCCATGCATACATACAGACACACACACAGATACACTCACATGCACACACATGCACATATGTGCCAAACACATGTGAGCTCACATATATACATACTATGCACACACCATGCTCAGGAAAATACAAGAACCTAGAGCTATAAATAGTGTCTGCGCAGTTTTATTGTCCCCACCCACATGCACCCAATAATCTCCAGAATGGCTCTGTTCCAGTAAATAAAAAGCCATCTAGGTACTAATGCTGTCTATCCACCTTGTGCATGTACTGCTCTGCAATTCAAAATAAAGCCATTTAAAACTCCCGGACTCATCTGCTCTGACATATCGATAAACCTCTTTTGAAACAAAGCTAATCATCTCGACGGCACTGACTTAATTGCTCACCAGTTGACAGATAATAAACAGACCTGAGGATTAAAATATGAACTAATTACTGTACTCAATTCCATTTACTTGATTTCATGTTCCATTAATTTTTTTTTGCATCATTTCTGGTGGAAGCCTTAGATTTATGGTCACCTCAATGAGTTATGCCACTTAGCTGCCTGTGGCATGCCCGTGCTCAGAATCAGTTGGAAAAGGGCAGAATTCTGGCCAGTAAATATTGAGGCAAAGCAGCATAGGATATCGTAAGTGAAGGTAATTATCCATCCCCAAATACCAGCCAGAGTCGGTGTCTATAAATCTATCCCTAGCTCAGTGCTGAACGGGAAATGCTAGAATCACACTCATGATTATTCATTGGCTCTGCTCGTTAAGGCAATCTCCAAGTGGTAGCCTCTGCTGGAATTGGGCCGGAGGGAAGCAGAGATAGCCTGCCAAGGGGAAAGACCATTGACCTATAAGTCAGTCATGCACACTACACAGGGCGACATTTTAACCCAGAGTATCTGATTTCAAGAGCCTGTCCTGTTAGTTGGTGGCTGTGCAGTCTTGGTAAAGGGAGAGCTGCGTAAACCATCTCTAGCCCTTCTTTGATAAATGATGGTGATGTATTTCAGAGTATATACTGAGTACCAATGGCAGGACCACAGAAGTGCTTCCTGTGGTGGGGCCCTTTCAGTGATAAAGAAAACACTGTTTGAGTTGTTTATTGGCCACTCTAACAGTGCTCAGATTTCTTGCAGATAAGATATATTAGAATAATTACATGAGTTAATGTGACCACTCCTAGCAGCTGTAATTTACTGAGCATATACTATGTTATTGAGTATGATATGATATAATCATAACCAATCCATGCAATAAGTGAGAGAATTAGTGCTCATCCGTACCATTTTATGCATGAAAAAAACAAACAAACAAAGAAAACTGGGAGGGTTGAAAGGAGCTGCTTTCAGCCCTGACCCTGGTGGATACAGGGAAGAATTAGGATTTGAACCCAGCTCTCTGACTCAAGCTTATACAGTGAAGACATCTCTGGCTCTCACTCTTCAGTAGCTCCTTGATTTCAGTTTAGTCTAATCGCTCTACTACTAAATGTCCTACTCTGAGACCTGATGTGATCTTTTGGTTCCTCTGAGTTCTGCTTTAGAACAGTTTATACCTGCTGCTGCCACCCCACCCCACCCCACGCCAACACTAAAGTGAGACAGGAGCCTGCCTTTCTAAACTGCACGCTCTGGTGTGAAATACAACCCACAACATTCTGTGTGCTTGCTGAGGGCTGTGGCTCCCTCATACAGAGGAGCAGGATAGCAACCCCAGGGACGTATGCACAGAAGTACAGTTGTAATTTCCTCTCTTTGCTCAGATACAATAAGCATAGTGTTGAATACCTGTAAATTTCTATATAAACATGTTTACTGTTTCCTGCCAAAGCACAAGAAACTATTCCTCCGTTTCAAAGGTGGTTCGGATGGATACATTCTCTTGCTTTGAATAGTATTTGCTGAGCTAGAAATTTCTGGAGTTGGCCTTGAAACCAAATCCTGCAGGAGCAAGTCGGCAAAATGAGCTTAGCCTGGAGGTTTTAAATCACACTTCCAGCCAGAAGGGGAAACTCCCCAGGGATCACAGGTCTCTGGACCAGGGCTCAGTACTCCTGTGCCAGGCCTTCAAAGCAACTCGCTATGACTAATTGTGTATAGACCCAAGTGGCCACCACGGCACAGATGCTCATTCTGTAAGGTCCACTCTGAGGGGTCAAGCATCTCCTGTCCGTTGCACCTGCCTCCGAGGACTGATGTGCTCCCCTGGCTGAGCGAGATGCCCAGCTATGACTTGCTTGCATAAGCAGCTGTTAACGTTTTAGAGGTACCAGCTGATAGGCTTATTGGTTCCCGCGTTTAATTCCTCCATCACTTGCCAGTTATGACACTGGGCGAGTTATTCAGCTTCCTGGTACCTCAGTGATGAGTTTCCTCATTAATGAGACAAAACAAATAATGATGCCTATACTATAAGGAGATTTCATCCCCGCCCCAGCTTTAATGGATTTAGTGTATAAACAAAACGATTCGGTGATTCAACCGAACAGTGTGACGTGGTCTCACAAATGCTCTCACTAATACCACTATAACCATGTAGATATTTCCATCACTCTGAAGAGCTTGTGGCCCCTCGCCATCAATCTTATAAGACCCGACCCTGGCAACTTAACTGTTCATTAAGGCTATCACTATACCGTTGACATGCTAAAATTTTTTATTTTATTTTATCACACTGTTGTAAAATGCTGTCATCCAGGCATGGGATGGCTTTTGCCTTTCTGCAACTGTGATTATCCCTGGGAGATAGGGCCCAGCACAGAGAGGAGGGAAGGCTCAAAAGGCAGCCCATTAACTACATAAGACTCCATTTCTTTATAGGGATATACTCACCATTAAGGATTGCTGGGATAGGGGGCGTTTACTCTTTGGTGGTTAGCCATACTCCTATATGTAACCCCAATCAAACTTAGTGGTTTACCAAGCTAGACTTCAGTGGAATTATTTCTTTGATCTGTCTGGGTGGGCTGATGTTTCTTCACAGATTCCTCAGGAGAAAGTATCACACAGCATGGACAAACAAGTTGACTTGTTTCTCTTTTGGAGAATACCTCTCTAAATTCTAACAGACAGAGAGTACTTGAATAGCCAGCACCACAATCAAGATTCAAAATGGTCTGCCCAGGCAAGGTCTTGCATTCAGCAGCTGCTCCAAACAGCAGCTTTCGTTAGCAGTGACAGCCTTCCTCAGGCTTCCCCTCAGCCCTTCTCCCATCTAACAAGAACCCAGAGTGGCAACCAGGCAGGAAGTGAGCATCTTAGAAATTACATCAGCCATTGCGAGTCACCTCAACACACAGGGCACTTTGCTGCTTGACAGTTTCCTTGAGCTGTCATCAATGCTGCTGAAAGTAGGGCTGCCTGGGGGGAAGAAATCCCACCGTCTTTGCAAAAGGTGCCATCTCCTTCTGGAGCATGTGCCCTCATCAGGACTGGGACTTGTCCTAATACCCACTGTGATGGTTTATAGAGTTCAGATACTTCCTGTGGAATTGCAGCATGGTAAAGCCATGAAGGCTCCTCCCTCATGAACATGAGTAAAACAATTGACCAGGCTGCCCCTCCATCTTCTACCATGAGAAAATACAGCACCTGCCCCATCTCTGGAAAATATAGCCCTTATCCAACAACCAAATTCACTAGAACCTCATTCTTAGATTTCCTATCCTCCAAAACTGCCAAAGAAAGTTTTTATATTAATTAGTCAGCTTCAGTTATTCCATTATAACAGCACAGCTGGACTAACGTACTTAGGACTGAGTGCTGGGAAGACTTCAGGGTTGGAGGGCAGTTGAGGAAGTATCTCCCTATTCCAGACACCAGAGGGTGCCCTTCCAAGTCCCCAGAAGGTGTATATTTATATCATACTTTCTTTATCCATCCCTCTGTTGTTAAGCTAGTCTTGCAAATGGCAGCAATGACGAGGCTATGTCCCTGCCTCTCCAGGTCCAGCTGTTGAAATGGAATGATCAATCACCTGACCTGGTTCCCCTGGCAACCGGTGGACCTAGACTAATGGTAATATCTCCTGAATTCACTCTCAGAAGGACCCTGTGTACTACCTTCCATAGTGACCACACTTGTGTTCATTCCTCCAGTGGTGTATAAGGATTCCCCTCACCCATGCGCTCACCAGCCTTTGTTACTTGTTTTTTTCACTGACTGCCAAGGACTCCAAGTCAACAGATATGCAGAGACACTTGCATATCCACGTTTATTGCAAACACTGTTCACAATAGCAGAGTTCTAGAACCAATCTTAGTGCTCAACAACAGAGAGGTGGATAAAGAAAGTGTGATATAAATACACACAATTAAAGGTTTACTGGGCCCTAAAGAACTAAGTTGTGTTGTTTGCAGGAAAGCTGGTGCAACTGGGGATAATTGCATCAAGTGAATTAATCCGGTCTTGGAAAGACAAGTGTATTTTCTCTCATCAGTGGTTCCTAAGATTCCATAGAGATACAATCATTTATTATCACATGACACATAGTAGACGTTAAACTGTCTAGAGATTCAAACCATTCCAGCGATAGGTGGGGCGGGGGGAGAAGAGAGAGTAGAGGAAAATGGGAGGATCTTCTCAACATACAAAATATACTTGCATGAAAACTCAAAAATTAAATAAATTAGAGCAAATAAGGATCCTGGCTGACTTGGTTGATAAGCACATGGTCACTCTAGGTCTAGATGGCCTTATGCACACCACTTAGCCTCTCATTTCCCTCACCCAGAAAATTAAAGGGTTAGAGTGATCCACCCATGTCCCCTATAGTCCACCCATGTCCCCTATAGTCCACCCTTGTCCCCTATAGTCCACGCATGTCCCCTATAGTCCACCCATGTCCCCTATAGTCTATCCATGCCCCCCTATAGGCTTATAGAAGCAGAGTCTCACTTTGAAGTTTGGGCTAGCCTTGATTCACAATCCTCCAGCCTCAGCCTTCCCTGTGTTGTAATTTGAAGACATTTACCATCATGCCATGGTAGAGGTAAAATCTTCTGGGATAATCTCATTATATCAATATTAATTGAGGGTGACAGTGTTACCCAAAGCGTCAGAACCACTGGAGTGTAACAAAACCCCTGTATTACCTTGGAGACCTTCCTCTGAGGAGTGGGTATACACTTTGTAAGCAGTCACTCCCATGCCTGCCTTAGGAGAACTCTTAGGAGGTTACATCATTGTATGTGACACCAGAAGTTAATATTCAGATTGTTCTGTGCATGGGATCTTGTGCTACTCTTAAAATTGTGAATAGCTTCTTCCTGCTGCCATCAACATGCTGTTAGCATGCAAGCACACAGACACACACATAATCTATCACACCTATGTAACTCACTGTCCTTGTAGTTTATAATAGAGTATTTCATTAGGAACTATGGACACCCTTTGAGCCCTTTAGTTTTATATGATTATTTCTCTACATTGGTGGCCCCACGGAAGGAAGGCAGGGAATCACCATCATCATTCATTAGGCTGTCTCTGGTCTAGTCCACAGAGAACCAGAACAGCCGATGACGTTACCTTCAACTCTCTGTACCTCCCTTTTGATGTGGGCATCTAGCCTCCTTCTTGGTCACATGCTACAGAAAGCACTCACCAACTCCTCTTTTAAAACATCTGGGGCATCCAAACCCTGGATCTCACCAAGCTCTAGTGGCACTTGTAGAGTTCTCGATTAGCTTAATTTACATTATTTTAATTTTCTTAGGGCCATCTTTACTAAAGGGTGGGGTTTTTTTTCCTTCCCTTAATTAAAGAATAAGCTGGTTCCAAAGCACTCAGAGGGAGCCCGGCCCCTCCCATCTTCATCTCTCACCATTTTTCCTACTGCTGCCCTCGGTCTCTCTCCTGAGTGCTTCTCAGTTTCTTGCAGCACTTGGCTCCTCAGAGCAGGAAGGAGACTGCTCCCGATTGCGTTTCTATCACTGAGGGGACACACCAGGATGAACAAAGCAAGTGCCAGAAGAGAGTGTTTTATTCAGCTTAGACTTCCACAGCATCATCAAAGGAAGTCAGGACAGGAACTCACACAGGGCAGGAACCTGCATCCGGAGCTAACGCAGATGCCATGGAAGGGTGCTGCTTACTGGCTTGCTCCCTGTGGCTTGCTCAGTACCCACAATGGGCTGGGCCCTCCCGTATCAATCACTAACTAAGAAAATGCACTACAGGCTTGCCTGCAGGAGAATATTGTAGAGGCATTTTCTTTATTAAGGTTCCCTCCTCTCAGATTGCTTTCCCTTGTGTCAAGTTGGCATAAAACTATCCAGCACAGAGATGAAATGACAAGGTGAGCTACATATACACCAGACTGACCTTGAACTCCCTGTATCGCCAAGGATAAACTGAGCTCCTGGCCATTCTGGCCATTCTGCCTCTACCTCAGGAGTGCTGGAATTATGGGTGAGCATCACCATAGCCAGTTTTTATGATAATGAAGATCAACCCTAGGGGATTATGTCCTCTACCCAGGTAAATATCCTACCAATAAGCTATGTTTTCTGTCCTGGAAACATGCAGCGGTCTTGGAGATGGCCATCGGGGTGGTATCTCTGTCTCTCAGAGAGGAAACAGCTACATCTAGTCTGTGAGATTAGACAAATGCTCTGAGCCACAAACAGTGCCAGCCTGTGGCTTGCCTTGTCTGTCACAAACAGTGCCAGCCTGTGGCTTGCCTTGTCTGTCCTTTAAGAGTATAAATCACTAAAGGTATTGTAGTAAGGCATACGTAGATCACAGAAATGTTCTCAACTGAGGGTAAGTAAGCTAACGGAAGACCTTGATGAGAGGCCTTTAAAATATGCCACAGGACTCAGAGTGACTGACTGTTCTAGTCCGCTTTAATTGTCACCCAGACACAGCCTTGAAGTCACTGGAGAGAAGAGCCTCACATGAGATAGTCTCTAGATCAAGGCCATCCTGGACTAGCTGGCTAGCTAGCCGGCTGCTCATCCCAATTCCAGA
Source organism: Mus minutoides (assembly GCA_902729485.2). NCBI lineage: Eukaryota > Metazoa > Chordata > Mammalia > Rodentia > Muridae > Mus > Mus minutoides. Next base: position 472,115 of record LR750163.1, on the reverse strand, counting down.
TTCCTCAAAGAAGACATTTGAATTTTAGACCACCCCAATGGTCATCTCCAAGACGGCTGCATGTTTCCAGGACAGAAAACATAGCTTATTGGTACGATATTTACCTGGGTAGAGGGCATAATTCCCTATTTATCTAATATCCCTTTTCACCCAGTAGGCTATTCATGCTAGGCATGGTAATGAATATACCCAGGTCTTAGAGACCTGTCTGTCTGATGGGAAGGACAGTTACCTGGCAAAGAGAGATGCCACAATCCATGATGACATCCCAAAATATGACAATTGTGATGAAGAAGGTATATCTATCACCCTATTCTGGTTAACCTGAGAAAATTCAGAAGCTGAAGTAGGACATATCATTATCTAGATTTAAAAGTTAAAAAAAAAACCCTTTATGACGTGTGTGTGTGTGTGTGTGTGTGTGTACCCGAGTATACACATGTGGAGTTCAGAGGTCAATATTGGATATCTTCTCTATTATTCTCTATCTTACTTTTTGAGGCAGGGTCTCTCATCAAACCTAGAGCTCACCATTTCAATAGACTAGCTATACCCACAAGACCTAAGGATCCCGCTTCCCGTCCCACCCTGCCTCTTCTCTGACCTCAATGCTAGGATTGCAGATCACTACAGTGGGCTTTTACATGTGTGTTGGGAATCCAAACCCAGGTCCTCGTGCTTGGATAGCAAGCTTTTTACCCACTAAACCATCACCCAGCCCCTAGAGAGGATCTAAAGAGAGAAGTACAAACATGTCTGACATAGAATGAGAGCATCCCAGACAAGAAGAATCACCCTCTGTTAGTATAGAAGCATATGTGCAGGCAGCACAAAACAGGGAAGCAGAGATTTAGTGTCTTGTGACTATCACAACAGTCTGACTCATCACAGGGATCTCAATGGTCATCCTGGCCTCCTCCTATCTCCTCACACTGTCTAACTACCCACCCTGCCATGCATAGATCATGGGCTGGCCTCAAATACATCACCCCTGGAGTTAGTGTCAGACAAACAAATATGAGGATACCAACTCTCCCATTTTCTATATGCCCTTTGACAAATTACATAGCCTCTCACCAAATGGAGACAATGATAATTTAATAACATCAACTTCTGGGGATTCCTGACTGAATGAAAGGAAATGACATCAGTTACAGAACAGGAGTGGTGTCTGGACAAAGGAGGTTTCAAGGGTGACTTCCCCCTTCCTTCATTATTTGTCTTCTTCTCTGATAGTTCCTTAGAAGTCTTTTGTTTATTTAAAGGAAGAGAAAACTAAAACAGCAGGCTCAGAGATAGGCAGCTTGACTTAACAGAGGGGTGACATCTTCCTCTTGACCAAAAGAAAAAATAACAGGAGGAAAGGGGAGGGGAGGGGAGGAGAGGGGAGGAGAGGGGAGGAGATGGGAAAGAAACAACAACAAAAAAAGACATTTCTACCATAACAGTAGCTGGAAGACATATCTCCATTTCACATCTCTGTCAGAGTCCAGAATTCAGAGCAAAAAGAATTATTTTTTTTCTGCCCCCAATGACTTTGGACTGAGATCCATTTTCACATTCTCGGCCACCTTGTATAAAGGGTGATGCCAGTCCTCTCTTGGTCACCTTTGTCAGGGACTACAGGTCACAAGTCTATGACAACTGAAACTAGGCAATGGAAAACTCAAGGAACGCTTCTGTCCCTCGTGATAAATTATCTTTTCAAAGTCCCAGCTTAGAACACTTTCTAAAAGCCTTTTGAGTAGCTAAGCCCAGGTTAGCCTCCCTGGGATAGTTTTCTCACTATTCATATTTTTGACAAATGCCAACAGGTTAGAAGCACATGGCTTTCTTGAGCAGAGACCAAGCTTAATCAACACTGAAGGTGTTATTTAAGGTTATTTAATTTTAATGTTCATTTTAATTAAAAGGAAAGTTCAGTTGCAATGGATCTTTAATATTGTAGGTGCCGGATTTTATTTTCCAATATAGACAGGCATTTTATTTATTTTCCAAAAGTAAAAGAATGATCGCTTGGGTGAAAGGCTGGAGTCAAGGTTAAGTTTGTAAAAGCACTGCTTCCTTAGCTGTAGCGTGACTGGCTTCATTTCAAGCATGCATCAATCCCTTTAACCTCCCTTAAGCCCCTGCTGATTCTCTAGACAGATTTACAAAACATGTCAACCAGGAAATAATGACCAACGAGTTCAGAAAAATAATCCAATTTGGGAAATGCATTCCTACCTCCTAGGGTTTGCCTAAGTCTGAGCAGTGTGTTCAATGCCTCCTTTGTCAAAGAAATGAAACAACGTCTAATCCAGAATGACTCCTAAACTCCACCATTTGGCATGATGAATTCTATGTGTTTCCCTATGAAAAACATGCTTGAGCTCCTACAGGGTGAATCTGCAAACCTTCACAGTATATGTATGAATGCTGTTCAACGTAAAGCCTGAGAAGAAACCCTTTCATTCCAGAGCCTCTCTAGCTGCATACCGTGGTAGAAGGCGTTGTCTGCCATGGGAGTAGACAGGAACTGCTGTGTATAGCTGGAGCTGCTAGCGGGGGTTGTGTGAACACTGGCAGTGCCCGCCTGCGCTTGTCTGTCACCATTTCCTGATCTGTAAAACAGGCCTGAGAGTGGCACAATCTAGGCCTTGCTGGCTTATCTTCTGCCCCTATACTTTGGTTATTCGGGAGAGATTTCTATCCCCGACTTATTTCGCCTTCCCTGACGGTGTGACTTGGCCTCCCTTTCATGATTTCTACAAAGAATGTACCCTCAACATCCACAGCATTCTTTCTTGTCACCAGACCATGTAGAGAAGACAATAGAATCCCCTACTGTCTGAACTGTAGTGGAAGGGAAGAATCCTGTAAGCCTAAGAGTGCTAACACTCCTTTAAAAAAAAAAAATTCAGCATCAAGTGGATGTGCACTAAAGGGTCATAGTCACCTATTCATTTGTCAAAGAACCCAGTTAGCGAAAGAAAGTGCCCAGGGCATGAATATATACTCTGAACTTTTCCCCCCAACCCAGGAGCTGGTATTCTAGTGTCTAGAGAACCTGATACTGGAAACTGAGGTGTGAATGAATGTTTGTGTGCACACATGTACACATGTATATATGCGCATGTTTGTGTTTGAAGGCTTAAAGCTAATATGGGAAGAAGAGCTAGATAGGCAGTTTAAGGATATGAGAGGTGAGGGTGTACTGCTCTTTTGCGTAAGAAGTCCAATTTAGGCATCCCTTGGAAGGGACCATTTGATCACAGCATTATCCAATATAGGCATCCCTTGGAAGAGGCCATTTGATCCTAACATGGTGTAGCTGACTGTGAGGGCTGGTTGGAGAACAGGGTTTCCTTTCTTGGAGAAGCCAAGGCAAGGCTTTAGTATGGCGCTGAGAGTGCCAGGTGTGCTCAGAACCCTCAGCTGATCTGGAGCTGGAATGGAAAGAGATTTGAGAGGTGGGAGCAGTGACATGGGAGGGGGAAGGTTGGGAGGTGTTGCTGAGGAAGGATAAGGAGTTTCACCTTTCTGGACCAGTACTGGAGCCTCGCTTTCCTTCTGGTGGGTGAGAGGATTCGAGCAGGGGTATGTCAGTCTATCAGTGTCCTGTTTCTTCCTACACCGGAGGCTGTGCCCTCTCCCTGCCCTGCTTCTTCCCTTGGTCTTGTCATGACCAATGCAATCAGAGCTGAGCTTGTCCCAATCCTCCCAGGCACTCTCCACTGTGACCTCATTTTCACGATCAGTTCAACCTTGATTGTTCACTGACCACAGTTCTTGTCTATTTATCCACCTCCTTAAATAGTTTTCTATCTCTTTTCCTGTAAAAAAAAAAAATCTTTACTAATTCCTGTCCTTTTAACATGAAGAAAGTACATGGGGACTCCTTTCCAAAGAAAAGAAGGTGGAAAAGGAAACAGTACGTTTATGAGGGATCTGGCAAGGGCCTCAAGGCAGACAGATTCCAGTGTGATATGAAGGGAACTCTGCCTTTGTGGTGTGCACAAGGCCAGGGTGATCATGAGATAGATTGCATCAGAAAAACATGCTTACTGAGGATCTTCGTGACTAGCAAGAACCCTTCAGAGGTCTTAAGATTGTGAAAAGGAAGGGAAGGCTGATGCCTGACACCCTGGAGACTGGGGAGAGACAGCAACTAAAGAAATGTGAAAGACTGGAGTAGAGCCTGAACCAGGAAAAGCACGGTGCTGGGAACACACTGGATGGTTGGATTGTGGTGTCTAGTTAGAAGTCTGTGTTCACTTCTTAACCGCAACAAAAATAGTGCAAGGTAATTTAAGATACTACTAAACATTAAAAGAAGACAAATCAAAGGTATACAAAACTTCCTATAATACCTTATCGATAAATCTAAAATTATCTCAAAATAAAAGATTGAGGCCTAGAGAGATGGCTCCGTGGTTAAGAGCACTGGCTGCTCTTCTAGAGGACTCAGGTTTGATTCCCAGAACCCACAACTATCTATAGCTCCAGTTCCAAAGGATCTGACACATGTTCTGACTTCCTCAGGCAACAGGCACAGACATGCATACAGGAAAAACACATGTACATAAAAAATACTAAATTAACTTTTTTTAATTTGAGCTTTCTTTGGTGTTAGGTCACTGTCTTATTTTTCAATTCTGATTTTTTTAGTGTTCAGAATGGTAATAGTTTCTTAATAAATAGTCAATAAATAAATGAGGTGGATATGCAGTAAACTCAATAATGGAATCTTAAAAAAAATAATTGAAGCAATTAAAGTGCTTTGTCAAGTGCAAAGTACTTTGCAAGTAGCTATTTACAAATACAAGGGAGTGTCCTTGTTATCCCATTATTGAATGGGAGAAGGACTGCCCATTTCCTGAGTTACAACTTCAAAAAGTAACAGTTCAGCCCAGGGCTAGGATAAGCCACTGAATCTGAGTAAATCATTTCCGATCATCACTGACCTGCATCCATCTATTTATAAAGATTTCTTGAATAACTCTGAGATGGAAAAAAAAAAAAACTTCATTAAAATGTTTTTCTTAATCATCATCACCATCATCATCACCATCATGACCTTGATGATATTTATTAATCCAGTTTCATTAAAAAAAAAAAAAAAAAAAACAACTGTGAGGAGACCCCTCCTACTCCGTGGCTGGTTACAATTCTGTAAACAGCTACTAAAGACAAGGGGAGACCTTTCTTCCAAAAGAACTGAAAGTAAAAGCATGAAGTTACATCCTCTTTCCTTCCTCTTCCCCCTCACCTAGATGCCAGCTGCTCTAGGAGAAGTGTTCCTAGGAGGCTCTGGTGGGAGAGAGCCCACTGTAAGGAGATGTGGGAAGGGGCAGCCAATGGCTGAAGAACGATGCATCAGAAAACCTCACCTAGCCCTCACCCTTCCAGCAACACCACTTCCATCCCCAGGCAAGGTGAATGACTCCTGGGGACTCCCACACAGCGCATAGAATGTGTTTTTATTGGGTATCATATACTTGTTACATCTTAAAGTATCTTCCCTCTTCAGTATCAGTCCAGGTTTCTCTCTCTCTAGCAAAGAACACTGTATCTAGCAGAAGATAGAGACTATATAATCAGTGACTTAATTAATGAATGGTCTAGTGAATAAACACAGTAATGATGGCCGGGAGCAAGCTCTAACCAAAGAGAACTATAGGTGTCTGCCTTCTACTCAGCCTTGAGGAAGAGGCATGCAGGGTCAATGGAGAAATGAACAGCATGTAGAAATGGCAAGGAGCAACAATTCTGTCTCAGAACGCCGATTTATTCTCTTTGATGCTGGGAGGGGAATAAAAACTCAAAAATCGCCTTTCACCTATCAGCCAGCAAGTGGTTACTGGGCTCTCCCCTGTGTCCAGTTCACATCCTGAGGATGTGTGGGAGCGCCCAGGAGACCTGTGCTGCTGGCCTCGATGGACAGAGGGCTGGGCTGCTGGCCTCATCGGGCAGAGGTTACCAGGAAAGCTCTCCCTCGCCTTGTTGATATGCTGGGCAGCCACCTACACTTCACTCCCTGAAGAGCACGGCTCGTGCCAATAAAACCTTGACATTTACTAAAAGCGGAAAGGAGGGAGATCTGTATTCTGTAAAAGCCTAAGCCAGAGCAATGGGGAAACCAAGAAATCAAATGGACTTAACATATCTTTTCTTGTGTGGATGGATGGTTCAGAAACTATTTTCAAAGGAGATCTGATATACCCGTGAATCTTTGGTCTGTCCAGGGGAGAGGAAAGAGGGTCACATTAGCTAGTTCTACAAATGTCTATTCTGTCTCACTCTCAAGCCACTGACACCCTGAAATCTCTAACAAAGCTTTGGAATCTAAGGAACATGGAACAGAGTCTGATTTTGTCACTTGCTGCTGTCAAGGCTATATAGACTTCCTGTCTTTGAGTCTCCGGCTGACCATTTGTAGAACGATGCATAATGTGTGTTAATCTGCTTTGTATCACAAAGACAAGTTGCTAAGATAAGCAACTGACAAAGAGGAGGGTTTATTTGACTCTAAAAGTTCTAGAAGTTTTATTTGAAGGCTGACCGACAACATTGCTTCTGACTTATTCTATGACCTATGACCTCGAAGTAAAAGAGATAGAAGGAAGGGTAGGCTATCCAGAAAGCTTCCAGGAGGCTCCACCTCTTAAAGCTTCCCAATCGCTGCCACATTGGGAACGGAGCCTTTAGCCACTAGGCCTGTAGGGGGCGCTGCAGATACAAGCTAGAGCAAATTCCCTTCCTGCTTGCTTCTCAGGAGGGCTAGAGATGGTGACTATTGATGCTTAAAGCAGCTCCCAAGGGAGGTTTCTCTGATCAAAACTCAAGAGAAAACTCTCACCATATCATTAGACATTCCTATGCCTCTCATTTTCATCATGTTTCTGCAGGGAGACCAGAAGTTGCAAACGCCGATTCCCTGAGCCTTGGAGGCTTGGAAAGAGCAGGAGCATATCTGAGGCTTAGGACAGGACCCTCATGGAGGACATGGAGTCCCTGTGAGTCTTCAGGGGCAGGCATAGTTTGATTTTATTCTCAAATCAGTCCCTAGAAGTTGTATTTTCACTTGCAAAATCCTCATTGCTTTAGAGAGCACATAATGTGGTTTTATTTGACGTTGAAGAGCTATCGTGATAATATTTTGAGAAAACAAAATGGAAAGAAAAATTTACCCATGAACCTCCAACTCAACAAATCAAATTGCTTTTTTTTTTTTTATTTCCCAGGTTCAGCTAAAAGGTACTTTAGGCAAAGACGAAAATGAATAATGACACTGCATTTGGGGCTATTTGGACTTCTCTTTACCTTCTCCTGAAGATGGGAACACTGACCCACTCTGTCACATTGTGGGTACCTGGCTGATGCTCACAGAGAACCAAATGTATTCCAAAACTCGTGTTATTTCATACTACATAGCCCAGCCTAGTTCACATGAGAAAAAACAAACAAACAAACAAACAAACAAACAAACAGACTTCCTTAAGTAGAGAGTAAGTGTGAAGAACCACTTGATTGTAGCATGAGTCCTAGCCAAAGAATTAATTGGTTAGGCAATTCTTTGATATAGTCTGTTAATTCACTGGAATGGGGTGTGCCTGCCACCCTGCAAGGACAGCTACACAGCCATACTTATTTCTACCATTTAGAGTGGCCCTCTTCAAACCCCTCACACTCTCTAATGCTGCAATCCTTCCTTCTCCAGCCTCCTCCCAAATTCCCAGCTGTTTCATACTCCATCAGGCCGGCCTGTTGCTGCCATTCTGCCCCAGGCCCACACAGCCCCGCAGTACTATGGGGATCCAGGACTCAGCGCAAGGATGTCAGAGCCATTGGCTTCACTCACAGGTGCCCAGAGCGATGACATGCGTGCTGTGGGCACCCAGTAAACACAAGCTGACTGGCTGCAGTGGTGCCCAGTTAATGAGTGCCAGGCTTTTTATCTGTGCTCAGAAATAGGAGGACAGATGGAGAAGAGGGCAAGAGGGAGGGAAACGGCTTCACAAGGAGGGGCCCAGCTAGTGCTACACCAGCATGCTTGTCAAGCAGAAAGGATTCTGATTTCAGAGAAGATAAAAGGGTCAGCAAGAACCCTATATGAATGGCAAGTATGTTTAAAAAAAAAAAAAAAGATTTCTGTCAGATCCTGTTTTTCTCACATCAAAGGAAAGATGAACTGACTGGGTTTCACAAAAAGAAAAGAAAAGAAAAAAAGAAAAAACCACTTCCCCAGTGACCTAGAAGAATATACACACATTGGTAATTCTTTGAAATTACAAGACATTACTTTCCTAAAATATGTGTCTTTTCCATAGATAACTATAGAATCATTTAATGGACAACATGCCCAGTCCTTGCATAGTACCAAGGGACATGCCTGTCCCATGTTGCGTCCCAAGCACTAAAAGAGCACTCGCTAGCTGCGTATGTCCTCAGAGAATGCATCTGCTCTTAGACCTCTTACTTCAATGCCATGCCTCACCAACCAGATTCAGTCTCATCCTTTGGACTTAACATTCGGTACTCGGGCTTCTGCAAACCTTGAGCCACCATTCTCACCACCTATGTGTGCTAGGCTAGCCTGAAAACACATGTGCCTAGGGTTAACTGGGTACTGACATCACTTGCCTGCACTATTTATTGTGTATCGCTCGTGCATCCCGGTCCTGTGAGTGGAAACTCTTAAGGACTCAGTGATTAAAAACTGAATAAGTTCTGGTATTCTAACTGCATCTTCCTGAGCAGTCAAGTACTCTTGTCTCTCTATTCAGGAAAAGAGGGAACTTTATCCAGAGCTTTTATTTCTTAGAAGGCAATAATTGGGTGGGGGATGGGTGCCCAGATTTGTTAAGAAAAGAACTGTCTAGTGTAACCGAATGAGAAAGGACCAAAAAATAAAGGCAAGTATGTTTAAATCCCAGCTCTACCAATGACCATAAGGCCTTGGGCAAGTCACTTGCTGATCTAGGCTTCATTTTCCATTCATAAAATGAAATGGTTGCACCACATGATCTTCCAAATGCCCTCCAGATTTAATATGCTTTGATTCTTTTATTACAAGTCTGCTTTTCTCAGATTCCATTTTCTCATTTGGAAAATAATGATAATATGTCTAGTCCAAATTTCCTCTCAGGGCTATTGTAAGTNGCAAGTCACTTGCTGATCTAGGCTTCATTTTCCATTCATAAAATGAAATGGTTGCACCACATGATCTTCCAAATGCCCTCCAGATTTAATATGCTTTGATTCTTTTATTACAAGTCTGCTTTTCTCAGATTCCATTTTCTCATTTGGAAAATAATGATAATATGTCTAGTCCAAATTTCCTCTCAGGGCTATTGTAAGTGTCAAATAAGAAAATGCATGAAAGTCTGGGGCACATTGTTAATTTGGGTGAGTGGGCAGGGACTAGGAAGGCCCTGAAGCCATCATGCAACCCACTGCTCTTCAGTGAAGTTCCTTGTATGAGCTGTGACTGTGAATAGGCACCCCTCTTCCTCCTTTGTCCAATTAAAGAAGGTTTTCAATGCATACAAAGTATTTTCAGATTCACAAGAAGCCTACATGAATCCTGATGCAAAGATATTTAGTAGAAGAAAAATGTGGGCTGGAGAGATGGGGTGTCAGTAAAGCGCTTGCTTTTCAAATATAAGGACCTGTGTTTAATCCATACAAGCTGTGTGTGTGTGTGTGTGTGTGTGTGTACATGTGTGTGTGTGTGTGTACATGTGTGTGTGTGTGTACATGTGTGTGTACATGCTCATGTTGTAACCCCAGCACTGGGAAGATGGGAACAGAAGGATCCTAACCTGCTATCTATTCTATGAGTTCCAGGACAACAAGAGATTCGAGAGCTAAAGTTGTATCCTGGTCTCCGTATACACTTGTATAGGCATGGGAACATGTACCCACTCACTGATGAAAACACATAAGCACACACACACACAAGAAATGTCACATACTGTCCTAGTTTGCTTTTTTGTTGCCATGATAAAACACTACCCCAAAACCACCTGGGGGGAAGAAAAGAATTTAATGGTCAGAAACTCAAGGCATGAGCTCTAAGCAGAAGCTCTGAAGGAATGCTGCTTACTGGCTTTCGCCCATGCTCCGGTTCGGCCAGGTTTCCTATACAGCCCAACTCCAGCTGCCTAGGGATGGCACCAAGTATAGTGGGCTGACCCCTCCCACGTCAGTCATCAGTCAAGACAATGCCTCTCATATGTTACCACATAATAGAGGCAATTCTTCAGCTGAGGTTTTCCCCCAACCCCAAGTTGACAACTAAGGTTAGCCAATCACGCATATTCACAAATTGGGGTGGGCTTTGATGTTGGAAAAAAGTCTTGGGCCAATGGAATCAAGTCACTGTTACTCCAAACAAGTTACTCCAGTTACTCTGCTACTCTATGAAAAGAACACAAGACTGCCTTACTGTAGTAGGCTTCCAAAGATGGAAGCAATCTATCACATAGATTATGCCAGCAACACAAAAATTCATTGTACTCTGTCCTGTTGACTTAAACTATCCCTGCCTATAAATTAACAGTTAATCACACATGCTTATTAACTCAGCCCTTAGAAGGTAGGGGCAGGAAGATCATAAGATTGAGGCTAGCTTAAGCTTGGCTGTTTGAGGCTAGCCTGAAATACATACTTAGACTCTTGTCCCCTGCCAAACGTCAACTGACTATAAATTCTCAAGGATAGGCGGGGCCTTACCAGTTTGTGTCCCTTCTAGAGCAGGATACAGGATGTTGGAAGGCCCTATTTTGTGCAGATCTCGTGTGGGTAATCCCAGCTGCAGTGAGATCAAGAGGTCCATGGCCATGACATTCTTGTAAGACCCAGTTTCACAATGCTCCACCCCCTTCTCTTACTCTTAAACATCCCCTCCTAGGTAGTAGTTCATGGCTGCTAAGGGCAGGAAGACATTTCTTTCCAGTGATGTAGAGACTATCAAGGTATCTATGTTCCTATTTGGAACCTCTCACCCACACTCTTGAAAGCAAGCCTAATGGAAGTCACTGAGTTGCCAAAACTGTCATGAAAGTAGAAAGGGGATGAGGTGGAAAGAGGAAGGAGAAAGTGGAAAGGAGACAAAGGGCAATGGGGGTAAATGCGATCAAAATCTATTATATACATATATGACAGTGTCATAACCAAACCTATCATTATGTCTAATTAATACATGGTAGCAAAACAGTTAAAGGCTGCATATTACACATATTCATATTTTAAACTAGAAATTTTAAAAGATTTCAGAGTCATATTCCAAGGACCATGGACATAGTTCAAATTTATTTCCTATTATGCTAAATTATTACTGCTTTTCTTATTATCTCCGTGATAGAAAAACCAAGGTTCAGAGATGGCGTGTCTGTTCCAGTCCCGGTCTGAGAACCACACTCTGTCCTGTCTGACCTCAGAGACCTCGCTGCTTCCTTAAAAGGCTGGGTAGCCCAGATGCACTGTCATTTACACGTACTTAACTCCTTAAATCCCTCCAACACGAGATTGAGACAGTGTGAGTGAAAGTGGGGCTTGCTCCCTCTGGGACAGGGGTATGGTAGTTCTCCTCCACCATTTGAAAACATTCCAGAAATATTCCTGAGACCGACTGTGTCCCACACCCATGCTAGGTGCTGGAGCTACGAGGTGGGGGGGTGGGGGCGCAGGGACAGCATGGACCTGGCCTTGCAGTCATGGTGATTCAGCTATTGAGTCAACTTGGCAGCAACAGCCTGAGTTCAAGTGTTACCTCAGTTGGGAGATGAACGACAGCATGATTTCACAAGTCTTATGAGGGTGGGCTGAAAAGAGCGGAAAGGGAGCCATCTGAAATTTTAAAAATGTATGCTCACATACATCAATTTGCAAGCGGTGGCATGCATCATTTATGTGGGGGGGGGGGGTTGGTGGCATTTGTTTTATTCACAGCTCGTTTATCCTGAACTTTCCCCAGTGTTGTGCAGAGTCTTTACAAGTCATCAAATCTGTCTCCGTCTTCTCTGTAGTGTAATTCGATACACATGCTGATGTGTGGACTGCTGAGCCAAGCACTTGGGGACTAAAGTAAGGTCAGAGGGAAAGGTCTCATGGTTGTCGAAACACCCATTTCTCCTGGTCTACAGCACCAGGCTACTATAGCAAACAAGAGAACAAAAGACTCCCTCCCCCACCAAAGTGAGGTTTCCACAAATACTCCCTTAAACTTAATTTGCTAAAACAGCTGCCTGAAGTTAAAAAAAAAAAAAAAACAGAAAAAACACAAAAAACAAAAACAAACAAACAAAAAAAACCCCACACATTTACTAGAGGAGGAGGGGGAGGAAGAAGAGGAGGAGAAAAAGGAGGAGGAGGAGGAAGAAGACGTGCACATTTTTGAAACAAGGCTTAAGCTCACTATGTAGCCTCAGCTGGCCTTGAACTCCTAACACTCCTCTACTTTCAGCCCCTCAGTTCTAGTTATAGGCATGTGCCACCATGCCTGACCTAGTGGTATTCTATAAAAGGATTAAAACTGGTACAAATTAACAGTTGGTTGGCGCAGCGGCAGAGGGCAGGGTAGGAGAAGAGGAGGAAGCTTCCCTGCCCTCTCCTGCTATACCATTTTCCACCCTCTATGTGTTCCCCACACTCAGCCACTGGAGGTTCATGATGAAGGCTTCGCTACATAGGCATGATGGATGAATTCATTGGCTGGCAGTGATCAGTTCAACCTTTAGCCCTTCTCTCCTTTGAGAGGTTGGAGGTGGATCTGAAATGATATAGTTTGTTCTCCTAGCCGCTGGTCCCTCAGCCTCGCTAGCCAGACACTACAAAAAAAATCACCCTATTGGAACAAAAAAGGCTTCTCATGGCTGAGAAATTCCCCTGGATCTAGAAGTTCTGTGTCAAGAACCAGAGGTCAAAAGCCCAACACTAAAATAAAGATACCATCTCCTACTCTGTCTTGGGAGTCAGGACACAGGCTAAATATTGCAACAAAAGATTCTATTAGTACCTTTATCACCCCAGAGATTGCATGGATGTTTGGAGCTCTGTGTCAGGGACTGGGGCCAGAGAGAATCTGTGTATTTCTTATTATATAAGTAGGTTTCTGAAGATGGCAGCAAAGTATGGGACTGTAGTTCATTTTCTTATATCCTAGTAAGCCTAAGATCCCCTTACTTACAAAATCAAAGCTAAATATATTCCTCATAAATAAATGCTGGACTCATCCTGACCTTGGTGAGTCCCGGGCTTTCTATTGTATGATTAAAGCAATTCCCTACCAAGTAGCAGGGATTAAGGGTAAAAAAATGTATAGGCAAGAATTTCATATTGGCTTCAACATTTATTGATGGCAATTCGGTAGAATGGGAAAACACCATAAGTGTATATGCTCCCCTATAAGATAACATGGAGGAACACTGGCTAGTTGACATTCCCAGATTTGTACATGAATAAGTGATAACATCGGTTCTTTTTTTTTTTTTTAACTACATTGATGACATCACATGAGAAGCAGCCAGGGCCAAGAGTTACTTTGAACATGAGAGGAAAAGGAATAAATAATTTGAGAGAGGGCTCTTGCATTGACAGATTATGCTATGGCTTTATTCTGTGAATAAGAGGTACCTAACTAGTTGGCATCTCAAAGAGAGCCCATGAATTCTCATTCCTCCCTGTCCAGTGTTTTGTTTTGTTGGGTTTTTTTTTTCCTTCTAAATAAATATCACTTTGTGACCGAGAAGAAGGAACCATGAACACTGCAAGAATCGTTTTTGTAAGTAGCTTCCGGCCTCAGCTCCATCTCTCCAGATCACACCAGTTATTTCCCTCATCTAGCCATCTCCATGTCCCTGGGGATCTGCCACTCCAACCAAATTCCTCTGAAATGAGTCGGGGACTCATACTTTGCTATCCGACCTCATTTTCGGCATCAAATATACAGGAAGAATCCCTGAGTGAGGTGAACCTGGTGGCCTATACCGGAGGCAAGGGCACAGGAGGCTAAGGGAGAGAGAATGACAGCCATGCTAATGTTGCTTTGTATGGTTATTATATCATATTTGTTATGAAATATAAAATTCTAAGTGCAATGGTTTAGAAACTGGATCCTTCCATAAAGTGTTTAAACTTCCCATTACTACAGTGAACTCAGACAATGAGAATAAGAAGACTAAAAAGCCAGAGCTCTGATGATAAATAAATGATTTGAGAGAGGGCTCTTGCATTGACAGACTGGGCTATGGCTTTATTCTGTGAATAAGAGGTACCTAGTTAGCTGACATCTCAAAGAGAGCCCATGAATTCTAATTCCTTCCTGTCCAGTGTCTTCTCAGACCATAGATAGTCCCACACAGATCTAGACAAAATTTCCTCTGTTGGTGGACTGACCCCTTTGCATTCTATCCAAGTACACTCTTGCCTACATTTAACTCCATTTCTCCCACCAGCCCAGAACCAGTGAAGAGCAGTTAACAACAGCACTTACTGCCCATTCAACCATGTCACCTGTGTAGGAATCATGGTGGTCTCTACCAAAGGCATCCTTGTCACGTATCTGAAGAAAGTCCAACATTGTAAGATATCCCATAAAGCCCCAGAAGAAAGAAACAAATTATCTTCTTGGTTGAATCACCATGTTTGACCTTCTCTATGCATTGCCCCTATTTGAGTTTCTTATACCCTGTGAAAAAGTAGATACTGTCCTCATTCAAAGAGAGGGGAATGAGAGGATGCCTAACCTGACAAAAGTTATTTAGAGCAAATGTGCGGAACCAGAGCCTAGTGCAAATTGCCTCTGACTATAAAATCCGCTTATCCCTTACTGAGCATTTCCTCTTAGAGACAGAGACGGTAACACAGAATATCATGCCCTGCCTCCCAAACTCACGAAATTCCAGAAATACATTTTGTGGAGGCCTCAGGCTGATGCCAGTGCACGAATAAGCCCAAGTGTGTGATGGCCTCTCTCCTTCTCCTAATCATGCCTGAATCCCAGCCATTGGCTCAGTCCCTTAGCCAAGAATGGTAATAACACCACTCATTGAGAGAGAGTCATCTTGAGGAGCAGCCCCCGACTCTTCCAACAATTCTAAAATAGGAAACCACCACCTTAGGAAGTCAGCCAACCTGCTAAGTGAAGCCTTTGTGTGCCCAAATAGGTAGGAACCTAGCCTCTGAGTTCTTGTTCGGCTAAGTCTCTTTGATGATCTTTTATTCTGAGCCCACAAAGAGCTGCCCATCCTGAGCAGAAAGAGGGAGTCCATGGTGATCATGAGAGATCGCCAGGCAGTTGCAGCACTGACATGTTGGAGGAACTAAGCTTTGTGTCCCATGCAGACAAATCCACCCTCTCTCCCTTCGCAGTTATGGCAAGTGGTAGGATATGTTATTTCAGTTTGGGCCAACACAATAGAGGAGAAGCTATTCCCCATGCTATGAGAGGTATTATAGTAAACCCTGTCTGTGTATAGAGACTTGAGCAATGGCACTGTACACATGTTGTTATATACAGCTCATAATTTCCCTAGCTAAGAGTTCACTGACCTTCACACTGTGCTGGGAATACTCACTAAGTCTCCCTGCTTCATACAGCAGCCTCATTCCTGAAAGAATGGTCTGCAGATCAATACTAATCCATGGTACCTATCAACAGCACAACCCCCAGTCCGAACTCACCTTCTCTTTACAAAGCCAACTTTTATTCTTACAGGCATCTAATCTTGTAGTTTTAAGTGTCTATTTTTTGTACTACAGACTCTCTGCCAAAGAAAAGTATTTCGAGGGAAAAAAATAAAAGCCAAATTACTAAGCATTTTCATGTGCTGTATTTCCTGATTTTCATATCCCTATGAAATTGTGTCGTCTCTGTTTTCAAGGTACAAAGCTTCCTAGCTAATGAGGAAGCTATACCAAGGTTTTAAAAGCCAGACCTTCTGCTGTGACTCAACCACAAGCAAAATTCTTCAAAGGATGTTGGTAAAGCAGTTGGAAGGGACATGAAAAGAGTTCTGTACTCAGCTAACACAATATGGAACCTGCTTGCTATCAATTAAACACATGTTGCATACTGGCTAGATTTTATCAACTTGACAAAGGCTAAAGTTATCTAGAAAGAGAGAACTTCCGTTGAAAAACCTACCCTATCAGACTGGTCTGTAGGCAAGACTGCAGGGGCATTTATTTTGGTTAATGATTGATGTTAAGGGGCTTATCCCACTATGGGTAATGTCATCCATGGACTGGTTGTATTAGAAAGAAGGCTGAGGTCCTGGAGAGATGGCTCAGTGGTTAAGAGCACTGGCTGCTCTTTCAGAGGACCCAGGTTTGATTCCTAGTACTCACATGGCAGCTCATGACCACCTATATGTAACTCTAGCTACAGGGGATCAGATGCTCTCTTCTGGCTGCTGCGGTCACTGTAGACACATACACACACTGACATACATTCAGGCCAAATACCCATACACATTAAAAAGATTTTAAAAAACAAAATAATTTTTAAAAAGAAGAAAGAGGAAAAAGATCAGGCTGAGCAAGCCATGGGAACAAGACAGTAAGCCAACAACTACATGACAGAACTGGAGAACACCAAGGCTTCTTACCTTGTTTCCAGTTGGACTAGCCTATGTACTGCCTCCTCCAGTGCTGCCACAGGGCTCAGATATCTGTGGCTGAGCAGAGAGCTTTGCTTTGCACGTCGTCTCCTGCTCTGTCCTCACTCCACCCTCTCTCCTTTGAGAAAGTTATTCTCAATGACTTTCTTGACCTGAGCAAATCTCATGGCTCCGTAGAAAGAGAGCCCAACTGATCTTTCTTCTATATCAGATTCCCAAATAGCACCTGTGGCATGTCTTCACCCATTCAGAATGTGTCTTAGGAAGTTAAAACCAACAAAATCTATTTGTGTTGTACTGGTCTTGTTGGCGTTGAGAGTAAGAAAACTGGTCTCTTGAAATATTCAGGACTGCTAAATACTCGCAGTCACTGCCACTTTCCAGACTGCACATCTCTGGGTTTCGTGAGAACATCCCATCTGCTGATGGGTGCCTCGATCTTTTGCTTTTGAGTTATGGAGTTAACCCGCATGTGAGCTACGTTGAAAATTAATGCACCACCTGCCTGATCATTTTCCTAGAGCCTTTGGTGAGGTTGATGTTGAGCTTCTCAGATAATTATCTGCGTAGTTTTTTTTTTTAAACTCCCAGCATCCTTTCATATGCTGAGATTTCTGTTTGTGAGTTTAGCTTCACGTCTACCGAAGCATTTAATTAACTTAAGTGTTTAAACTTCTAGAGGTGTTGATTGATTCTAATCAGTATTTTCGGCTCCTCTAATTGAAGGCTTCCTCTCTTGGACTATTGTCAGTGAAGCAAGAAATATTTGTTCGAATAAAAAGCAAAATATTGCTTAGTCTTTGGCATAATCTAACACAAATTTACTTCAGCCCATAATTGCATGAACTTGGGGGAGGCCCAAATGGAGGCAATTCTCTGCTTCTTTTGAAGAAAGAGAGGCAGCGCCAGGAAGAGAACAATACAGCAAGCCCAGAGAGTGAACCCTTACCAACCTCTTCTCCATCACCAGGACTTGAGTTTCCAAGCAAGCTACTTCAAGTCTGACAGTTTTCACTCTTCCTGGGAAACTCAGCTTGAGGGCATGTTTTGCAGGGACATCTGCCACCCAGAGAAAATGATTTTCTCTTTTAACAACTATCTTAGAAAAACAAAACAACAGTCCACCTCCTTTAGCCACACACACACACACACACACACACACCAGGCGCATGCAAACCTCACCCCTAGAATATAGCCATCTGTTGAGCAAGTCTGTCTGCGGGCAATGCGGACAGAGGCAGGACTTTCAAGGTCCAGATGTTCAGGCAACCTAGGAGTTACTCAGTGTTTATTTGCCCTTTAAAGTTTTACAAAGAGGGGATGCAATGTCAAGGCAGCCCAGGAAGCCTCTCCACCCTGCAGGCACTTGAGAAGTGGCCTCGAGCCCGCTCCCTGTTTGGGCTTCTGAAGACTGGCTTTCCTATTGCCTTCAAAAAGGTTTTCTGGCAATCTGATCTTGGTTTCTCCTGAGACAATTCTGTTCTAGTTGACTTCATTGGGCACAAAATAATGTATTATGGATATTGCATTTTTTTTCCTGCTAAGAAAATGTCAGCTTCTAAACTAGATCAAACCGCCCTCCAGTTCCTCGGTGCTGGCTCATTTTAATTATTGAACTTCTCTCCCTGGAAAGCACACTCTGTACTGTTTGCTAAGACACTGGCAGTTTTAACACAGTTTGGAAACTTTTTTGGGGGGAGATTGATCACCTCAGGAAAACAGGCAGCTGATCACCGGAAGAATTCTACAATTGAGATCAGTTTGCTATGAGGTGACTTGGAAGAACAAGGATCGATGGGGGGTTCTCCAAACTGCCCACCCAGCCTCCCGAGCTGCTTCTGAGACAACAGCTCGCCTCTAAACGCAGCCATAAGCCTTTGCTTAGATTCCAGTCAATCCTACAGCTCATGGCTCAGCACCACCAGTAGGAGCCCTGCCCTCTTCTCCAAATCTATTTGCTTCTGCCACTCCCTCCCAGCCACACCCACTTTCTTTCTTCCTTGGAACCAACCTGAGCTTTTCTCTACTCTTGGTTCTCTGCACATACTGTCCTACCTAGTAGTGTCTTCTAGTCCGTGGCTTGCAAGCCTGAGTACATGTTAGAATAAACTTCGACTTTATCACTATTGCTAGATCAAGTAAATTGCAAGCTTAAGAGGTGGAGTACACCATCAGTATTGACTGAAAGCTCGCAGGTGATATTAAGGCAGTTTAAAAGTTGTGAGCCATCGCCTTTCTGCAGCTGAGCTCTCCCAATGTTCAAGTCTCAAATCCAGCATCCTCTTCCAGAGAAGCAGCCTCATCATTGCAACTGAAGCAGTCTGAACTGTGTTCCCTAAAATGCCGCAGTACTTGCTGACCTCTTTACCTCCATAAAACTCATCGCTCTCTAAAATTATCTTCTCTAACCTTTATTTATTAGATAATTATCTGTCTTCCCAAGAATAAGCCAAGCCTTATGAGATCAAGTCCTGTTGACTTCTATATCCCCATGGTGTGTGCATGATACACAGTAACCACTCAAAAGATAGTTTCCAGATGAGAAAATGAATAAGTGAATACATATATTGAATGAATAAATGAAACAGTGCTTGAGTAAATAAACTTCTGTCCTTAGAGTCTAAGTAACTATCTTTGATGATGTACTCCATTTGCTGAGAGACACCCTTATCATGCCTGGGGAAAATACAGCTATTCTGCAGACAGCCATCAGCTACTACCTTTTGTTTTTCAACAGAAAGATGCAAAAACATGAACAGCAGCAAATCTACAACTCACTCTCCCAGGTTGCTTATTGACACTGAGGATTTCATGAGATTCTAGATTATCTATGGTCTATCCTTCACATGCCCCAGCAGATACCTGCCCTTGAGCCAGCAAGCCAATGTTCTGCTGTCCTATTCTTTCCTTACTGCACCACGATGCTCATGTGCTCCCCCCCCTTCTAGTCTCCCATGGAGAAGTATTCTGTTTAAGGACTTGGTAGACACTGATGGGGAGAACTTAAGACAGTGTGGAAAGAGGTCCTGGAGAGATGGCCCAGTGGTTAAGAGGACTGTCTGCTCTTCCAGAAGACCTGGGTTCAATTCCCAGCACCAACATGGTGGCTCACAACCATCTGAAGTTCTAGTTGTAGTTCTGGCCTCTGTAGGCATCAGAAATGCATGCAGGCAAAATGCTAATATATATAAAATTTAAAAATGAAAATATATGTGTGTGTGTGTGTGTGTGTGTGTGTGTGTGTGTGTGTGTATAGGAGAAATGCAGTTTTCTGAGCTCCCTGTCTACCTTAACCTTTACTAGTACCATCTTTGGCTCCCCTCCACCCTCAGTTCTTTTCTGTGTCCACATCTGCCGTACATGCTTCCTTAAGTATCTTATACCTGAGACTGTCTTCATCACACCAAACAGCTCATCCTTTTTAACCATGAGGCATCTCAACATGAGGAAGCCTGATGAGATTTCTGGGTACCAGCACCACCCATGTCCTTTTCCTCAGAGCTCCCTTGAGGTGTTCCACCAATGTCAGAACACTACACTCTAAACTAGATAGAAGGTACAGCCTAAGGTCTGACTGACCATCAAGTCTTCCAAAAGGGAGTATACTTTTCTATTTAAGGATAAGAACTTGGGAAACATATTGTCTTGGCTACTTTTCTATATCTGTGAGGAGACACCATAACTGAAGCATCTTATACAAGGAAGACTTTGTTGGTGCTTTCAGTCTCAGAGTAGGAGTCCATGACCATCATGGCAGAGAGCATGGCAGCAGGCAGGCAGGCATGACTTGGAAGAGTTGCTGAGAGATCACATCTTGATCTACAGGCGGGAGGCAGAGAAAAGGAGAGAAAGACTAGAAATGGTGTGAGTCTCTTGAAACCTCAAAGCCCACCCCCAGTGACATACCTCCTCCAACAAGGCCACACCCCAAACCTTTACAAACAGCTCCACCAAGCAGGGACCAAGTATTTAAACATATGAGCCTATAGGGAGCATTCTCCTGCAAAACACACACACACATTTGTCTACTTTTCAGTCCAGTAGACATAATGCCGAGTGACCAAGATGGAAAGCAGAGACTTGTGCTACTTTCTGATCTGTCTTAGCTATTTATATCCACCTGCAAGTACGCTTCTGCTCCATGGAACCAAAACTAAGTCTGGTGACTGGGGGAGCTTATTCACCTTCAGGAAGTGAGAGGCTGAATATCCCACATTAGAGTCTGATTCATACTCTACTATAATGCAAGTATGTCACAATGGTTGAATTTTGAGCAGATATCAAGGCTATCTAAGGTCACAGGTAGACTCTGCAGCCCTAAATATTCTCTTGTAACCTGAAGGCTTGGAGAGCCTGACTCACGCAAACCCCATAATCCAGTCAGTTCCTAAGTATGTGTGTGTATGGATATGGACTTCATCCTGAAAAATTCATTATCAGTTGAAAATCTTATGAACTGAAAATGCCTCTCATGCTGCCCTTAACTTCCTGAATATCATCACTTATATTGGCCTACCTTAAACAGACTCATAACACATCCATCAATCCACAGTCAGGCAAAACCAACTCAAAGCCTGTAGATTACAGAGCACTGACCATCTCAGGTCATTTTCTCACACTGTACTGAAAGTAATAGGAAGAATGGTTGCTTGTGTATACTTCCATGACATCATAAAACTGAAAAGGTTATGCATTAAACCATCTTAAGTGTGAAAACATTTGTACACAGAAGGTATCCCTATCCCGAGAACTGTGATGTCTATTCATTCATTCATATAAATATTTAATAAATAACGGGCATGTTATTTCCTTGAAGATCTAGTCATTGAGTATGTGTCAGCATTTACAGAGAATTACACCATTAAATAAAGCACCCAGGGAAGGCCTTGCTGGGAATGTGGCAAGTGACTAAAGGCTTACTGGCCTTTGGCATAATTGGAACAAGGATGCCAGTTTGCAGGTTCCTTGGTAAAGGGCAACTAGCCCTCATGCAGGACTATGCCTAGTGCCTGGCCAGTTGCTTCTTGATCTTGTATCTTTAGAGGAAATGAGTGTGGTCAGAAAAGCTCTTAGCTGGAACAGACCCTGAAGATTTGAGATAGCACCTGGGTGTGAGCTATGTTCTTAGTGTGACAGAAGAGTGGAGGTACCAAATTTAGACTTTAGCTGTCTCCGTCTAGTTTTCTTGCTGATAGGCCAGAGGGAAGAAAGACTCAAACAGGAGGGTCTGAGAAGAGGCCACTACAGTCACCTGAGGAAAGATTCTGGCAGCTTAGGCCAGAGCAATAGCTGTAGAAGAGGACAGAAGCAGTTAGATCCAGAAGAAAGAGGCAGCTGTAGTTGGTCATGTTTTTGGTATGCTGTGAGTAGCAAGAGAAGAGCTAAAGTTTGAGGTCACTGAAAGGAACAGTTAGTTACACGAGGGATCAAACTGGAGATTTTTAACTTAGTTCCTCCAATTTGTAACCATTAATTATTTTCATCTTGATGAAACAGACTCGTTCAGTATATTGATTCTGTTGTATTTAGTATCAAATCTCTGGTATTTGGTGGAAGGACATACTCCAGGTGTGTCAGATAGGAGGGAGGGAGGGAGGGAGGGAGGGAGGGAGGGAGGGAGGAAGGGATTTGCTACTATGTTTCACAAACTTCCAAACAGCAGTTGAAAGGGAGTTACTTTTATACTAGCTTAAGGAGAACTATACTTCATGGTCCACCTCCCTAAACATACATCATGTCTAGTCTTTGCTACCATTTTTGTCCCACAACATCAGTAAGGCCCAAAAAGACCTCCTTACCCATGTCAGTGTCTGGACAGTCTCTGGTCCTGGAAGAAGCTGATACAACCACGTTAGTTGTTTGGGATGGCACTCAGCCCAGAATCAGTTAGGTCATGCACTGTCTCCTTATTCCTCTTGGAAAGGAGCCTAGCTTGCTGACTGTCCAAATTGAATTTTAAAAACTCTAATTAGGTCACCATAAAGATTTGCTTTTTTTAGTGGCTGAAAGCCCAGTTTCCTGAGTGTTTCCTTGAGAGCTCAAACTTTGCAACCCCACAACCCCTGTTCGTCCACGCCTCATTAAAGGTGGAAGGGGATCTGAATCAATGGCTGTTGTAAGACTATCTCTGGAGACATTCATAGGGGTGCTTGTAAAATGGCTCAGGGTTTTTTGTCAAAATAGGTTCTTTCCTTTAACTCGCACTGCTCTACTGGGGAGGAAGTTTTGCACAACTTGATAAGCAGAAAGACTGAGACCATAGTATCTAAATGCCTTGCTCACTTCAATATTAGGAAACAAATATACGCAGGGTTTGTCCAGTTTTCTTTTAGTGACAATGACATTCCAAGTGGTATTCCTTCCTGGTTATAGTTATTTAAGATGTGATCATTATAGCTAAAATATGAATAAAGAAGAGTCACTTATCATCATCCAACCTTTATTGACTGTCTACTGTGTACAGGATATCTAGAAAATGCTTCTTTCAGAACAATCAAATATTCTTTTTTTTTAAAACTTACAATACAATATTTAATCTTGCCAGCTAGATTGGATTGAGAAACACCTGGATTAGTGGAACACACCACTGGCTTTGCTCGAAAGAACAAGTCTAGAGATAATTAAATCGTGGCAGCTCTGACCTAATCCATAGTTTAAGCTATTGGTGGATTCAAAATTTGAATACACTGTTAGAAGATGGTGGAACTGTAGAAGATGTGACCTAGTTAAAGGAAGCAATCCATTGGTAGGGAGGGGTGCTGTCAAAGATAATGACTATCTTTTAGATTTACCCTCCTTTTAAGTTATTCTGGAGAAGGACTGGGGACAATTCGGCAAATACTGAGAAGGTGAGACCCTGGATAAGATGAGTGGTCCCCAGTGGGCACAATGACTGCAAGCACTACACGGAGAAGAGGTTCTAGTGGAGACGGCAAAGCTAAGTTACATAAGCTTCTGTAGGCTGCAGAAGCCTCGATGGAAATGGAAATAGTATGTAAGCTAGAAAGTCTGGTAGACTGGCTAATTTGTCACAGTGGGCTCCTCCTAGTGAGACATTAGAAAAATGACTGACCCAAAAATGGGGAATAATGTAAAATTAACTATGGTGTAGCTATCCTTTTGGAATATGAATAATATTTAAAAGATGATGAATTTGAGGGAGGGAAACAGTTATTTGTGGAGTATCTTAGGACTCAATTAGTCCATATAGCCAAAGCCCTAATAAGCCTTCACAGAACTTATTTAACAAAGGGTCTCAAACAAGGAAAAGAAACAGAATAAATATATAGTGCTGTGGGTTAAATTGTGACCTCCAGAAAGGCATCAGTTTCTGAACCCAGTACATGTGACTGTGCCTTCAGTGGGAAGCAGGTAAGATCTGTATAGATATGCTCCATGAAGTTACAGTGAGTTAAGGTGGACCCCTCCAATACTTTCCAATTAAAAAAAAATTAAGAAAAAGGAAATTGAGAAAGGCACAGTGGGGGGGGGTGTTAATGGTTAGCAGCAATCAATAAAAACTAGGATTAGACAAGGGGAAGTTACTCTATGGAAGGAACCAGTCTTGCCCACACATCCTTTTTTTTTTTTTTCCTTTTTTATTAGATATTTTCTTCATTTACATTTCAAATGCTATCCCAAAAGTCCCCTATACCCTCCCCCCCCACCCCGCTCCTCTACCCACCCACTCCCACTTCTTGGCCCTGGCATTCCCCTGTACTGGGACATATAAAGTTTGCAAGACCAAGGGGCCTCTCTTCCCAATGATGGCCAACTAGGCCATCTTCTGCTACATATGCAGCTAGAGTCATGAGCTCTGGGGGTTCTGGTTAGTTCATATTGTTGTTCCTCTTTTAGGGTTGCAGACCCCTTCAGCTCCTGGGGTACTTTCTCTAGCTTCTCCTTTGGGGGCCCTGTGTTGGAGTCCTCC
Organism: Mus minutoides; assembly: GCA_902729485.2. Taxonomy (NCBI): domain Eukaryota; kingdom Metazoa; phylum Chordata; class Mammalia; order Rodentia; family Muridae; genus Mus; species Mus minutoides. The sequence goes on along the minus strand of LR750163.1, from coordinate 447,578 downwards.
AGAGAACTTCGAGAGTTATTTCCGACTTGCTAGGTCATTAAAATGGCTTATGGTAATTTGTTCATGGCAGCCCTAAAAATCTAATGCATATAGTATACACATAAAGGCAAGTGCTTTTGACCAAAGTGTATAGAAAGAGGAAGAAAGGTCAGGAGGGAAGGCTAGGGAGGATCTGAGTAACAAAAACTGGCTTAAGCCACTGAGAAGGTGGGGAGTTGGCAAAGGAATGAAGCAAGTGGAAAATGGAATAAGAACCAGACAGATGGAGGCAGTGAATTCCCAGAAGGCCCTAAGATGGAATGTACCATGTCCACAGAACACCAGGGAAGCCAATATGGCCAGAGAGTGAACCAGCAGAAGCAGGAAATGGAGCTGGAGAGGACCATGGGTCAGGTTCATAGAAGGCCTTGCACAGGCATCTGTTTTCACCCTGAGCAGTCTAAAGAGATTTGAGAAGATTCTAGATGTTGCAATGATTCGATCAGAAATATATTTTAGAATGTCCACCCTGGCTGCTATATTGAGGACCAATGAAAAAGCAAGGACAGACACCAAAAGACCTACTAGGGAGCCTCTGCTGCAGTCCAGCTAAGAATAGTACCTTGACAAGGAGATTCCCAAGCTTTCCAGAGATGCTCTCTGGTTAGCAGACAGAGCTGTTCGCTCCCACAGCATCAGGTGGCCTCCAAGCACACCACCCAAAGACCACCCCCTAATCATAGCTTTGGTGAATATTTGTAGTGATGGGTATAGTAACACCTTTGTGTCTGGCTTCAAGTAAAATGTATAGCAAAGTCTTTATGTCTAGCTTTGAGTGAAATGTTTCAGCAAAGCCTTTGGTATGTTTGGGTCAATCAGTAAAGGCTGAGAAATTGTTTTGTAACTGTTCGAATCTTGAAGAAATGGTTCTCTTAGAAATCTGTACTTGGAGCTATGTGAGAGCTTGCAGCTATACCAACCTTGATATTAAGACACTCCCAGTAAACCTGGAGCTCTTACAGCTGATTATGGCTAGCCATGGTCAAATGGACTGGGATTTATGTGGGTTGTCTGCTCTTGCGGGCGGCAAACGCAAGATAACTTTGGTAGCTGGAACATTTCTCAGCTTCAGTTAACCTTATATAGTGTTTGAATAAAGTAACTGGAGTAAGCTTGCTGGGTGTCAGTCTTTTCCAAGAAGACTGAACCCCTCTGTTCCTTCAGGAAATGAAGGCTTAGCATCTTGGAGAGCTTCTCTCTCTACTGTGGTAACTATGACCAATATCAATCGATCAATATTTATATTGAGGCATTAGAAGTCTTCCTGGGTTCTTTGCCTCAACTCTAATGATGGGGGTCACAGGAATGCTGCAAATATCAAATGAGGGGACATCTGTGAAATCATTATTAAAAAGCACAAGGCACTAAATAAATGTAAGTGATTGTAATTATTGTAATTAATACTAATAAGAGTTACCCTCTCTTCACCCAACAACTGTTAACCTATAAATATAAACAGAAGCAATGTCTCATGAAGGGACTGATAGCTATGTGGGGAGGAAGCTGATATATACATCTGCTGTGAGGAGTTTTTCATTGAATCGATTTCACTGTGACAAGATTAGTGATGCTCTTTTGCCATGGGCCATCTGTTGGGTGGTACAAGTAGCCTTGTCATGCAGAACTGGACCTTCTGAAAGAACGGTAGTCAGCCAATATGCCATAAATTAAGTCATCTGCTTCTTCTATAATGCTTTTTCTAAATGATGAATGGTTTTGTTTTGCTATGCTCAAGCAAGATGCCTTGGCTGAAGCTAAGCAAAGAAAAAATTGAGAAAGGGAACCAGAAAATACCTGCTGGTACACAGACGTTTACATACCATGATAGGGTCAGGACTACACATGCCTCTGGCTGTGAGAAGAGGGAGGAAGTTGGAAAATAGTATGGAGATTCCTAAAACATTCCAAATAGAACTGCCATATGATAAGCAAATTCTCTTCCAAGAATATTCTCAAAAAAAAAAAAAAAAAAAAAAAAAATCTCCTTTATACCTCTGCTCATTGAGAACTGTTCATAAAACTAAAGAACATTCAAACAGCCTAAAATCTCTGTCAGTGCATGAGTGGATCACAGAAGTGTGTGTGTGTGTGTGTGTGTGTGTGTGTGTGTGTGTATGAAAGAGAGAGAGAGAGAGAGGAAGACAGATAGAGACAGAAAGACAGAGACAGAAAGACAGAGAAGATATTATTCAGCCTTTAAAGTTAGGACCAGATGTGATGGCACATGCCTTAAATCCAGCAGCCAGGAAGCAGAGGCAGGCAGATGGCCATAAGTTTGAGACTACTGTGGCCTATACAGTGAGTTCTAGACCAGAAAGGACTACATAGTGATGTCTTGTCTCAAAACAAAACCAAAGGAAATCTTGGCACTGTAGAAATGGCTCCACAGGTAAGAGCAAGTTCAGTTCCCAGCACCTCACGTCAGGCAACTCACAACCACCCACATAACTCCAGATCCAGGAGATATGATGTCCTCTTCTGGCTACTGAGACACTGCCCTCATATGCACAACCCTAGACACACGTGTACAAAGAATTATTTTTTTAATGTTAAAAATTGTTCTTGAGGTTCAAAAGCTAAAATTAAATTAAAATATATTGAAAAGTAAGGAAATCTTGCCACTTGTGGCAATACATATGAGTTGGTAGGGCGCTGTGCTAAGTAAAATGAGCCAAGTACAGAAAGACAAATATCGCTCAATCTCACGTGCATGCGGAAACGTTTACAGAATCTAATGTACAGCAGTGTGGCTCAACTATCAATTCTGTGTTGTGCCTTTAAAATTTATGGAATGGGTGAATATGACCAAAAGACATTGCAAGAGATTAATAAAGAGTTATTATTAAAGAGTTAATAAAATAATTTAAAATTTTTCCAGCAGAGTGGATCTTAACTCCTCTCATCCCCCACCTGCCCGCCACCATCTAAAGAAAAGGGAGGAATGAAGACAGTGTGGACTGAGGAATAATATTCTCTCTAGCTTGCTTGTGGAGCTTAGCCTACCATCTGTATAAATACCAAAGCATCAAGTTGTACATCTTCCATATTTACAGTTCCAACCTAAAGAATATACCTAAATGAAGCTGAAAGAAACACTATAGAGGGCAGGAAGGCATCCCTTTGTCAGGTACTGGCCCTACATGATGCCAGAGACTGAATGCTTAGGCCACATATGAGCAATGGGGGACCGGGGAGGGGCATGTTTTCTGTGTACTTAGGGGGAGCAGCAGAGAGAGAGAGAGAGAGAGAGTAGTCAGAGGAACGCCAGCAGCAGGGCATGGCATCTTCTGTGTCATGAGGTAAGAAGCACCCTCCTGGGTGTGAAAAGATCAGCTACTGAGTCAGGGCACACACTCACGTGACTTGATGCCACTGCAGATCTAAGCTGGAGAACAGGAGGGGCACATGGCCCCTCGGATGGGGGAAATTCACACACGTGACTGAGGACGACATGGCAGGATTGAAAATGATAAAACTAAAGTGTTTATGTTATTTATTACTCCAGGATGAGGTGGATCCAGGGATAACCAATCCCCATAATAATAGCTAGGTTTTATTGTATGCCTTCAATATGCAAGATACTGAATTGAGTGATTTCGTCCCTTTGTAGATTTATTCACTCAGCAGATATTTATGACATGCTTTCTGTGTGATAGCCTGTAATAATTACATGAGATACCTCAGTGTAATCAATCAAGTAGATTGGTAAAAGCAATGTCTGGCATGCAGGAAGATATGAGTTACTATGTAAATAAGAAAAGCCAAGTGACTGGTAACATTCACAGCAAAAGTGAAAAGAGTCAGAAAAGTCCCTACAACAGCAGAAACTTAAAAAGCTGACCCATGTACATCCGAGGGTGGAGTGTTTGAAAGCAAAGAAGAGCTGGTGCAAAAACCCCTGAGGCAGTGCTTGCTAAGAAATAGCTAGACAAGCTGTGCCACTAAAGAGGAGTATATACCGACGAGGGAATCACAGAATAAACCCTCAAAGAACAGGCATCCAGATGATGTAGAACTACACAGCCTTCATTTGTACAATAGGCTAATGTATGCATGTCTGTGTCCCAGATTTACAACTAAGAGGACAGGTACAGAGTGTGTGATTTGTCTGCATGGATGTCACATGTAAGTGAAGGGAAGTCCAGCTCTGATATGATACTTCCCCTGCTACCTCCGTAGGATACTTACCCACACATAGCAATCAGGATCATATGGTTTACGAAACTTTTCCTTGTGGCTAAAAGTAACAGATGCAGATGCCTTTAGATCATGTTTTCATTTTATTTTTTAAAGATTTGTTTATTTATTTATTTATTTAATGTATGTGAGTACACTGTAACTGTAACAGATGGTTGTGAGCCTTCAATGTGGTTGTTGGGAATTGAATTTTTTTGGACCTCTGCTCACTCCAGTCAACTCTGCTAGCTCAGGCCCAAAGATTTACTTATTATTATATATGGTACACTGTATCTAGATGCCCTTACAGGTGGTTGTGAGACACCATGTCATTGCTGGGATTTAAACTGAGGACCTTCAGAAGAGCATTCAGTCAGTGCTCTTCCCTGCTGAACCATCTTGCAAGCCCCAGATCATGTTTTTATAAAGCCACATTTCATTGTTAGTCTTGGTTGGGACCTCTTCCCTTAGCAACATTTCAAAGTGGCTAAGGCCAATAGGAAAGGAAGGGAGCTGATGGTACCAAGAACTCACATTGGGGAGAGGATAATCTCTTCTACAAATGGCCGTAGGTCAACTACATATCCACATGCAGAAAAGGGAAAGAATTGTTTACATCAACTCAGAAATCAACTCTAAATATGCTAACAATTCAAACAAAATATGAAACTACTAGGAGAAAACAAAGAGGACCAGTTTCTAACTATTGATATGGGCAATGATTTTTTTTTTTTTTAGATACAAATCTAAAGGCATGGGTAATAAGAGCAAGAATAGAAGGGGACTGCATCATCAATCCAAAACCAAAGAAGCAATCAACAGGATAATTGATACTTGACAGGCTAATGATATCTATGAACACAGGCTGTGCTGGCTAGATTTTATGTCAGCTTGACCCAAGCTAGCATCAGTCATCAGAGAGGAGGACCTCAACTGAGAAACTACCCTAATAAGATCAGACCATTGGCAAGCCTTTAGAGCATTTTCTTACTTTGTGGTTGATGTGGGTCTAGTCCACTGTTGGTGGTGACATCCTGGGTTGGGCATATTGGATGCTATAAGAAATCAGGCTGAGCAGGCTGAGCAAGTCATGGGGAGCAGGCCAGTAATCAGCACCCCTCCATAGCCAATGCATCAAGCTCCTGCCTCCAGGCTTTCACCCAGTTTGAATTCCCGCCTTAGCTTCCCTCAGTGGACTGAGGTTCAGTATATATAAGCCAAACAAAGCCTTTCCTTCCCAAGTCTCTTTTGGTCATGATGTTCCATCACTACGATATTCACCCCACTAAGGCAGAGGTTCAGACCCGAAGTATATAAGGAACTCAATACTAAGAAAAGAAGTAATCCAATTAAAAATGACTGAAACACATGAATATGTGTTCCTCAAAAGAAAGCATAAGTGGCCAAGAGATGTGTGAGGAGACACACTCAGTATCACCTATCGACAGAGAGATGCCAATCCTCATAACTATGACAGATAAAAACCATTGGTAAAGATACAGAGAAAGAGGAAGTGGAGAATACCATAAGTGTTAATGTAGATTAGTAAAGGCATTATGGAAAACAGTGCAGAAATACCTTAGAAAATTAAAATAGAACTGTCATAGTCAATTAATGTATAAAAGGGACATCTGTACCCTCACATTAATAACCAAGACATGTAACTAACAGAAGAACGTATAAACTATCAGACATACACACACAACGAGAGACAAACACCATACACACACACACACACACACACACACACACACACACACATGCTCCAACTCAAGAAAAAAATAAGAAAATGTTTTCATTCGTAACAGTATGAGTGACCCTGGAGGATGCTATACTGGTTAGTCAATTTGACATGACCTATAGCCATCTTGGAAAGGGGCCCCTCCATTGTATAATTGATTTGAGCAGATTGGCCTGTGACCGTGTCTGTGGAGGTCTGTCTGATGGTTGATGTAGAAGGTCATAGCCTCTATAGGTAGCACTATCACTAGGCAGGGCTATATTAGAGAGAGAGCAGAGAGTAAGGCAGAGAGAACCTGAGAAGGAGTCCCTAAGCAGCATTCATCCATGGTGTCTGCTTCAGTTCCTACCTAAATTCCTAACCTGCCTTCCCTCAATGATGAGCTATATTCTGGAAGTATAAGATGAAATAAAACCTGTTCTCCTCTAAGTTTAGGTCATGATGTTTATCAAAGCAACAGAAAGCACACTAGACTAGAACTTATGGGAAATGAACAGATAGACAGACGGTCTGACGCCTAATGATCTTGCCTACATGTGGACTCTTTGAACGTTAGATACATAGAAAGGGAAAGTAAAATATTGTTCCCAGAGGCTAGGAGTGAGGAGAGTATTACAGGGATATTGGCCAAAGAATGTAAAAATTTCAGTCCTACAGAAGATTAAATCCAAGAGATTTATGGTGCAACACTGTGAGGGTTGGTAACTTGTACTGCAGTCTAGAACATTTCTAAGGATAGATTCTAAGTGATCTCAATATAAAAAAAATCACAACCCACAAAGATGTTAGATGGGTTTAGATATTATACAATACATATTTCAAAAATGCTTATGAGACAAGCCTATGTACACTTAGCAATTTAAAACGAATAACCTTACAATAATGTAAAAGAAGAAGGAAGGAGAGGAAAGAGGGTTGGAGGAGCTGAAAGGGTGAGAGTTAACAACTGCTTCTGAGAGCAAGGAGGGCAGGAAAAATGAGAGGAGGGTGTGTGGGCATCCTCCCTGAGCTTCATGAGAGACAGAAGGTGAGAAAAGCCCAGAGTGCGCTCACTGACTGGACCTGCCTGTGTGCGGAACATTGTCACTGTCAAGCACTGTGCCCCATGTGATGGGAGCTGTCAGCACACGGCTCATTTTCTCCTTCCTGGGACATCATTTCCTCATGTGCTGGAGACTCCATTACTGCTTCAAAGTATAATTCTCTCAAAGTAGGAGTAAGTGCACACGTATCATCTGCTTCTTACTGCTGCCATCTCCCAACATGGCATTCCATGATGTAGTTATCCATCTAAAGATTACTGGGGATACAAGCTGCTGTGGGGAAAGAATAACCCTTGGAATCAGGTAGCCCTGGACTGGACCAAGCCTTTTTTTTTCAGCTCTCCCTGCTTTTTTAAGAGAGAGAGAGAGAGAGAGAGTTCAGCACAGTGGCTTTCTACAGCAGGTGGTAAATGGCTGCTGTTGTTTTGATTGCAAGTTTCAATGCTCTAAAAACTCTACCAGATCTTGAAAGGACTGGAGTAAATCAGCCAGTGCTCTGTCCATTAAGGGATCACTATACAGTCAAGGAACATGATACTGTGATTGAGAACATAGTTTTAACATGAATCGCTTGGGCCCAAGTCCAAAACTTGCTATACTTAACCATTCTATGTCTCTTTTTATAATTCATACAATTAAAATCATGCCGGCAGCCTGTTTTGTAGGCCTCATAAGAGAACTGCAATTCAACACAAGTGTTAGGACAGCATCTGACCCATGATAAAAGGCAAATAAGTATTCAACAGGACTTCATAGGATAGAAGAGTGGAGTGAAAGTAACTAAAAATGTACAGTGGGGTGTGCTTTAGCAGAGGAATAAATGAGCCCAAGAGGGAAAGACCACCTCCCTCCGGGTGCTCAGGAAAACATGACAAAGGGTCCTTTTGCAAGCGTGTGGGAAGGAGCTGCATCGCAGGGGAAAATAAAATAGTTCTTCGATGCTGCACAGTCCTGAAACCATCCATAGCACTAGTATAGAACAAACAATGATAATGGCTGAAGTGATGCAACTCACGGGAGTCCCAAACACGGGCGCCATTTATTGCCAGTAACAGCCTAACTGCTAGGGATGAAGACCATTCCCACTGTACAGGCTAAAAACTCAGAGCTCAGGTCTCATGGTGTGAGATGCAGCCATGGAGGTTGGTTTGGTTTTTTTGTTTTGTTTCAAAGATTTATTTTTATTTTCTTTTTTTTTTTTTTTTTGGTTTTTCGAGACAGGGTTTCTCTGTGTAGCCCTGGCTGTCCTGGAACTCACTCTGTAGACCAGGCTGGCCTCGAACTCAGAAATCCGCCTGCCTTTGCCTCCCAAGTGCTGGGATTAAAGGCGTGCGCCACCAACACAGTATTTTTACCGAGTTTTGGACATTTCACATTATATACTATGATCACACTCACTTCCTAGTACTCCTGAGTCCACCCCCCATCCTCCCAACCTGTGATCCACCCAACCCCCAACAAAAGAAAGAAGGAAAAAAAAAACCAAGACAGCAGAGGTATGACAGCATCCTTTTCATGTAAGCTCACTTTGGAGACCAGATGGAGACAGGATGTAAGAGAAGTCAATGTGAGCGAAGGTGAGGTGATGGGTAGGGATCCATGTTGGGCTTGGTGGTAGGATGATGCTTAGGTGTGTTAGTTAGGGCTGGAGAATTTACTCCTAGCTTAATATGTAGGTAAAGAGAGAAAATGGCAAAACTTGGAATCAGGCTTAGATAGGAGACTTGAACCCTGGAAGCGAGAAGTCTGTGAAGCCGAGTTGTGGAGTGGAAATGATGATCACTTGCTTGGTCATATTACGTTTGAGACAAGTCAAACCCCTGCTTGGAGCAGGCAGGAGGCATGTTAGTTCTATTTCTTGCCACTCTGACAAAAGGCCTGACAGAGACAACTTAAGAGAGACAAAGAGAGATTGACTTTGGCTGGCACTTTCTGAGGACTCAGTCCACCACAGCAGAGAAGGTACGGTGGCTGGAGTGCCTCTGTCCACTGGGGGCACAGGAGCAGGTAACACTTGCAGAGTGACTTTTTTAATCTTGATGAAGCAGGAAGTGTAGAAAGCTCAGGTGGAACAGAGGAGGATATGATCCCAGACAGCCTGAGCCCAGAAATCCATTTCTGTTCACTGGTGGTCCACAGATCATCAAAGTTCAACAACCTCCGAAAAGGTGATCTCAAAGTAACAACCAGAGATGGTCAAGTGATCAAACATAGGAGTCTGTAGGTACCATTTCACATTCAGACACTAACAAGAGGCCATAAAGTATAGACACATCCAGCAACTATTCTCAGCCTTTGTGACATATTGGAATGGCCGGCAGAGGTAGAACTCATGTCTGAGACATATGTAAGAAAATGTGTGTGCATTCACACACACACACAGCATGCCCAACTTAATTGACCTAAGGTATGAACACTGGGGCCTTTTTTTTTTTTAAAACATCCAGGTGATACTAAAATGTAGAAAACTTTGAGACCCACTCTATCAGTTTGGTTTCAACTGCCATGGTAAAACCCTATGACCAAAAACAACTTGGAGAGAAAAGGGTTTATTTCTGCTCTGACTCTGAGGGCACAGTGCATGACTGAGAGAATTCAGGGCAAGGACACAAGCAGGAGCCTGGAGGCGGGATCCGATGCAGAGGTCATGGAGGGATGCTGCTTGCTGGATTGCTCCCCAGGCCTTGCTCAGCCTGCTTTCTTACAGTAGTACACTGAACCATCGGCCCAAGGATGACACTCCGCCCAGTGAGCTGGACCCTTTCACTTGCCCACCCATCAATCTCTTCTCTGATGACTATACCTTGTGTAAGTTGACAAAAGCTAACTGGCACACCCACTGCCCTGTTTCTAGGAAGTAGGTAAGCCCGTATCTCATTTAGAAGATCATCAGAGGATAGTATTTAAACACGAGGGAGTTGGGCAGGGAAATAGCTCTGTTGGTCAGATGTCTGCGGTGTGGGCATGAGGAACTGTGTTTAAATTTTACCTTTAAAAGCCTGGTATGGTAACACAAGTTTGTAATCCCTGCATGACAGAACCCAGAACATGAAGACCTTTGGGGCCCATTAGCCAGTTTATCTAACCTAATCAACAAGACCTAAACCTGTTATTTAAATACATACATACCATATATTAAAGTACACAGTAAGGAGAGATACCCAAAGTTGTTCTCTGGTCTCCACACATACATACAGTCATTCATACACACACACACACACACACACACACACACACACACACCCGACAGAGGACCAATTAATATTGTCTGTCAAGAGCATTAGGCTGGAGAAGAGAAAAGTCAAGGCCTTGAACATCTCTGAGCAGAGAACTCCCAAGCCCTGGGAAACCTGAATACCTGGAGGCTGAATTTAAAAAGGAAGGAAGGAAGGAAGGAAGGAAGGAAGGAAGGAAGGAAGGAAGGAAGGAAGGAAGGAAGGAAGAGAGGGAGAGAGAGAGAGAGAGAGAAAGAAAGAAAGAAAGAAAGAAAGAAAGAAAGAAAGAAAGAAAGAAAGAAAGAAAGAAAGAAAGAAAGAAGTCAGGGCTGGAGAGATAGCTCAGATGTTAAGAGCACTGGCTGCTCTTCCAGAGGTCCTAAGTTCAACTCCCAGCAACCACATGGTGGTTCACAAACATCTATGAGATCCAATGCCCTCTTCTGGCCTGCAGGCATACATGCAGGTAGAGCTTACATTTAAAAAAAGAACAAGGAAAAAGGCTCTATACTAAAAAATGAAAGAAAAAAGGAAAGGAAAGGAAAGGAAAGGAAAGGAAAGGAAAGGAAAGGAAAGGAAAGGAAAGGAAAGGAAAGGAAAGGAAAAGGAAAAGGAAAAGGAAAAGGAAAAGGAAAAGGAAAAGGAAAAGGAAAAGGAAAAGGAAAAGGAAAAGGAAAGGAAAGAAGGAAGAGGAGAGAAACTTCTGACAAAGGAGACTGAGACTCAGGGGACAAAGCTATTACAATTCTTCTCTGTGAAATACTGGGCACCTGCAAGGCCAGGACTCACTTGATATTCTTTATATTCAGGTCTCTCTTCTCTCCCTCCCTCCCTCCCTCCCTCCCTCCCTCCCTCCCTCCCTCCCTCCCTCCCTCCTTCTCTCCCTCTTTCTCTTTTCCTCCCTTCCTCTCTCCCTCTCCCTCCTTCCCTCCCCCCCCCCGCCCCCATTCTCTCAGCTGTTTGGCTACTGCTCAGGCCCATCTCTATTCCCTGGTCAGTGGGATGCAAATCAATTCAGTCAGCAGCTGTTTCTCCTTCTGATTGTTTGTTCTAATACCTATTATTCCACATTTGTCCATATTAAATTGCATTTTGTCACCCATTATCCCACATCTTCCAATGATCTGGGCCCCTCTGCATTTGACTGCAAGGCTCAGTGATTTGTGGTGCCTGCAAAAGCTGTCATGTGCAGATTTGAAATCCTTCTTGCAGGGCTATTACGTGGGTCGTTAGCATCCATAACACGGAGTAGTTGTACCTGGTAGCTCTGCAGAGGGAGGAGATAAGAGAGGTACGACTTGCAGCGTGTTATCATTCTCAAGAAGAGACCCCAGCATCCCTCCCTCATCCTGCCATCAGGATGTCCCCTCCTGTCACACACTGACACAGAGAGGTCATCTTAAATAATCCTCAGCCTCCAACCTGGAGTGCTCATTCCACCCTCACAGCATTCGTGGCCCACAGGAATTATCAATAATTTAATAAGCTACTCACAGTAGCGTGCCTCTGGCTATCTCTAATCAAGCTGTGAGGTTTTCCTCCAATCGTCTGTGACCAAAATGTAAGGAACATTTCTAGAGATCCAACATCCCTTGACTTTTTTTTTTACGTGGGAGTCTCCAGGGAGCTACATCTGTAAATGACTGATTTCTACCACCGACTGTCCAGTTTTGCCTTTCCCACATGTGAGATGCCAAGACATGTTTTTGAGGACGTTATGTATGTAGCTTTTTCAGGCAGGAATTCCAAGGTCAAAGGTACAGTTATGAAGCACAAAGAACCCCGCCCCTACCTCTTTAAATGTCCAAATCTCCTCCGGCTCTAGGTGCCTAGATAGTTCCTGCTCTGCTTCCATGTGTGTATGTGTGTGTTCTTATGTGTACAGGTACACATGGGGATGGGGGTGGGGTGTACTCATATGTGTATGTGTAAAGGCCAGAGGACAACCTCAGATGCTATTTCTCAGACATGATCCATCTGGTGCTACTGCTGCTGCTGCTGCTGCTGCTGCTGCTGCTGCTGCTGCTCTTCCTTTTCTTTCCCCCCTCCCCCTTCCCCTCCTCCTCTTCCCCTCTTCTGTTGCTCCTCTTGTTTTTAGACGGACTACTTCCATGGTCCCAGAGCTCACCCCATAGCCTGGCCACAGAGCCCCAGGGATCCACCTGTCTCTGCTTCCCTAACTCTGAGATTGCAAGTGCAAACCACGCCCACCGCCATTGTTGGTTTGAATTGTGGATTCTGAGGACCACACTCAGGCCCTCACACCTGTACAGCAAGAACACCCCTGACCCGGCCACTGCTCCAGACACTTCTCCTTATAATGACATTTCATTTCATTCTTTTCAGCTTAGACTTTTAAATACTTTAAGGCATTGTAAACCATGCTGGGAATCCTGAGAAACAATTGACCAAAGAATCTTTCTTTTCTTCAGACACACTCAGAGAATACCTACTCTAGGCCAGGGGCAGGGACGTGCACTCTCAGCCCTGAGGTCGAGGGATAGACAAATAGAAATAAACATTCTGATCTCATAGTGAACAAACTCAGACTAAGAATGAGCTTTAACTATATCTCTTTAACTCTACCTTTCTGAAGCCTCTTTCCCAAATGCTCTTTTATTCCCCAGATATCCAAGCCTGTCTTTCCAGCCTGGACAATGTCAGCCTCCACAGAGCCATTGGAATGACTTGGGACAAAGACAAGTAGTTAGTGCCAGTGAGGCCCAGATATCCTGCAGTGCACCATAATGCTCCCCCATCTGACAAACATGTAATGAGGGGGTTCCCTAGTTTTACATGATTGCTCTAACATATCATCTACGGCTTAACACCCACTTATCCTATAATGCCAAGGACTAGAAAGCCAAAGAGGCCTTCGTGAGGCTAATGCTAGGGCTTGGGAGGAATCTCTGCTTTTGGTAGGGACGGGGCTCCAGGGGAAACATCCATCAAATCTAGGAATCAAAATTTAGAAGTTGCAGCCTTCCAACGTCTACCTTTGCCAATGTGACTCTGCCCATCTCCCTCCCTCATTATAAGGATCCTTGTGCTTACATCTAGCTCAACTAGATAATCCCAGACCACCTCCCCAAATCAACATCCTTAATCACATCTGTAAACTTGTTTTTCTTCCCATGTAGGGCAACATGGGAAGGCAACCTCATTAAGCCATCCAGTGGGTAAAATATTCAGGGGTCTGACTGATGATGCGCTGATGATATCAGACCCTAGAGGGCGCCCTAACATGCTAGTGATTCCTTTGCTAAATGGTAGTGCAGTTAGCAGTTATCCAAATTAGTCCCCTGGATTATGGCACCTTCTGTTCCATAGGAGAGTCTGAGAATACCAGCACAAACATCTTTGGGAGGTGGTCTGCCCTTGTAAGGATGAGTTTAGGGTCTCAAGAAAATAACCACACAATTCAAAGTGTTTCACAAAACAAGCTTTACTTCTGTGGAAGGGTACACAACCCCACTTGGCATACAAGCAAGTTAGCACGCCCACCAAAGTGCTGTTGGGTTCTCCGTCCTAACACAAAGGAGTCCTGCCCTATTCTGAGTAGTCAGCGCTCAGACTCACATTCTTAGGCAACTGGAACCAGTGGCATAGTTTGTAGGGAGAACTGGAACTTGAGCGCGTACTTGGATTTCAAGAAGTCCCAGTCCTGGAGGACTTTGAATTTCAGACATGTGGCTTCTTTACTCTCTGTCCCCCCTTCTTCCCCTACACACACACCCATGGAATTTTCTTTTATTTAACCCTTTGATAGAAAAGAATATATTTTGTTTACATGCCCAACAGTCTCAAGTTTCCTACATCAACTGATAGGAAGTGAAGTACTTTTCCTACCTTATTTAAAGTAATCTGTCAATAATTGTCAATGACTTCATAGCAACCACTCATTGGGGAGCCATCCAAAAGTAAGGAGAAAAGGTGAGGGCTTTGCATATTACACACACACACACACACACACACACACACACAGAGGATGGGGTGGGAGACTGGAGGGAGACAAGGAGACAAAGAGAGACAGAGACATAGATAGAGGTTAGTTACACAGATAATTGGGTATCAACTTCATTTAGACATGGTAATAGTAAGACATCGCTAGCAGCCTTCCCATCTGAAAACCTCTCTCATAACCATTCTCTCATTCCATCCACACAGTGAATGGAGAGGAGCTGGAATATCACTTTTATTGCCATTTTACAAATAAAAAAACCCACTGTGACAGTAGAGCCTTGTTAGCCTAGCCAAGGTTGCAGAGCTGATGAATTTCAGAGTTGTAGCTCCAGTCCTCGGGCACCAGCACCAGCAGTTCTGTCTTCTCCGTGCACTGATTCTGCAGTCTCTACGGAGACTGTATGCAAAGCAGGGAGCCGATTCCAGCCCATCTCATCCAAGCTTTAATTGGATCTCTCATTTCTATGGAGACAGCAGGAAGCCATGGAGAGGATTTAGATGCAGAGGTTAGACATGCCCAGCTTCTCCATCTTTAACTTGGAGGTGCTGAATTTCGGTTTGACGAAATGTTTTCCAAACAAACCTGGTCATTAGAACCCCTAATATGATGATTTTTTAAAACAAGATTACAATTATTCATGCTTCCACAGTTGTGGGTTCAGTAGTTTTGAAGGAGAAGCAAAGACACCTGGATGTGTGGCCTGCACACCTAGTGGTTCATATAAACAGACAAGCCTGGAAAGAACTGGTCGCAAAAGGTTTTCATGACTTAATGGGTTGTACATGTCAACCTGGCCCTGCTCTGCCATTTTCATGCTGGCTTTCGGCCACTTTCATGGGAAGGCCTTGTCTATTCATTCATTTACTCCCAAGCAGTGTGGCTTTCCCTCTTCTACAGAGCTGGAAAGCTTTCTCAAAGAGAACAAGGTCTTCTCTTCATTGGAATGGAGCAAGCCTTTGGGTGGCCGCAGCAAACAATGGCTTAAAGGAGAATCCAGTGAGTTTCTCCTGCATTGAGTAGCCATATTCACTTTCACCTTTATCCAGTAAGCAAACCTACCTAGCAAATGCCTTTATTTTATATATCAGCTGATTTATAAAATGCACCTCCTGTCTAGGGCTCTGAGTATATACTCATATAAACAACACACCCCACAGTCAAATAACATCCCCAGAGATAAATCCAGTCTCCCCAGGGTGGGAAGGAGAACTTTGATTTGGCTCATGGGTTCAGCTGTGCCATGGAATAAACACCACATAAATCCACCTGGTTTCTCAGCTTGTCAGATCAGCTGTTCAGTTGCATATTCCCAGGGAGCCGATAGCACCCCCTCTCAGAGAGTGGGGGCTGTCTGTCTGCTGCATGGCCAGAGTCTGCAGAACCTTCTTCTCCAGGAACACCACTGCAAGATGTAGGCTATGGGTTTGGAAAGATGGCTCAGTGGGTAAAATGCTTGCCATATGACATGAAACCTTCAGTTTGAATCCCTGGAGCACATGTAAGGCTGGGTGCTATCGCACATACCTATAACCCTAATGCTTCTGTAGCAAGATGAATAGTCCCTAGACAGGACAGTCCCTGGAAGTTCATTGGCCACTAGCCTTGCATATCTAGTGAAGGATAACAGTTGTCTCAGACAAAGTGGAAGGTGAGAACAATACCCAAGGTTGGATCCTGACATCCACCTGTATGTGTGCTCATTCACCTACTCATGAACATGCACGCACACATACACACACATGATTTAAAAAGGAAGGAAGGAATGAGTGAGTGAGTGAACAAAAGAAGGAAGAAAGGAAGAAGACGGGGAAGGAGACAGGGGGAAGAGAAGAATAAAAGAAAACAGGCTGTCCACCAGTGAAGAACAGGAGCCGTGCCTCATTTTGATCTGTCCCCAGAATCCAGATCATCCCTGGAACTGAGTGAAAACCTGGGACACTGTGCTATATGCAGGTCATAGAGTTGGGAGATTTATGGTTTGAGAGTTTTGCTTAGACAAAACATAAGTCAGTTTTACATTTGGCCCTCCATCCAAAGAAACCTTCGCTCCTTTCCCCCACCCCGACCCTGTTATAAGCCCAGAGCTTCTCAGTCAAGAGTAATATTATTGCCCTAATGGACATTTGGCAACACCAGAGACAGTCTGAGCTCTCATGATTAGGGATGGCTGCTGGTGTCTATGTAGTAGGTACCAACAATGCTGTCACAGGTCCTGTTGCACACAAGACAGCAGCCACCGCTAAGAGTCTCGCCCACCCCTAAATGTCAAACAGGGCCAAGGTTGAGAAGACCTGATTAGCTAAAGCAATGCCACGCTTGGCAAAAATTTGTTCTTTTTTAATTTCTGAGCTGGTATATGAAGGCAAAATCCTGGCAGCAAAATCACTTTGTGCTCACTGGTGCAAAGAGAAAACGACATACTCTTTGGCACCACTATGGGTTTCACACACATGACTACCACTCTTTTATTACAATCATTTCTGCAAGCTAGACAATGAAGGTTAAGAATATGTCAATAACTTGTCCTTGTTACCTATCTAAGACGTGGCATGGTTGATTATATCCAGCTCTTCCTGATTCCAAAACTAGCCGTTTAGCTACTATGCAGATTAAGGCTGAAAATGCATTCAAGAGTAAAAGATAGTCAATATCTTTCATAAACATTATATCCTCAAGCATAGATTCTCTTTGGATTGGTACAGTGCACTCGTAGCATAGCTTTCTTGGGATAGGTAGGGGAAACAAGAGCCTTTATTTAAGCCAACGATTCATGTTTGGTCACCACTCATCAGTATCTAAGTGACCTGTTTACTTCAGATCTTTTCATTCTTCCATTCCTGGTCATACTGTATCACCAGAGTCCCCAACATAAGCTTGTTGGGTTTGGGGGGAATGTTGGCTTCTAGGCGAGACCTTCAACCTCAGGCAGCATTGCTGCCTTCTGTATCTCACAGCAAACCCTTCAGCACCCCTGAGCCATGACCAGTAGTCATCAAGAGACAGTCCCCAATTACTGTGACAACACAAAACACCCTGACATGTGCCCAGATATATCCCCCAGAGAGTAATGTCATCCCCCAGCTTTAGGAACCATTAGGTACCACCCTATATGATTGGTGTTATATCGTGCAATGTCCTACCTGGGTTTCTTCATTACTCATAGTTAACTACTGACCCATCCTTTCCCAGTTACAAATGAGGTTTGCTTATGCTGGGATATTTCTCCATCCCACTCAGAGGGAAGCTTTAAGGATGTTTCCAGGAAGCCTGTGGAGAAGGCTGGCTGGCTAAGGGCTTTAAAACTGAGATCTGAAAGCATACTGCCTGCTTTCCTGCTGCCCTGTCTGTACAGCCGCTGAGTTCCTTTCCTTCCCCCAGAGGATGCCCTTTTGATCCCACCCTGCCTGTGACACTTGAATGCACTTCATCCTTGCAGGAAGTGGTCTTTCCCTCGTCTTTACATCCTATATAACTTTATACCAGGCATAGACAAACTGTTACCTGTGAAGAGTCAGACAGAAATTATTTCAGAATTTGTCAACAATGTGGTTCTACTTGCAGCTAATCTACCCTGCCTCAATGGACAACAAAGAAGTAGATGGTGTGGGCTTATCCACTAAAATAAATTGCAGGATGCCAACATCTGAACCTTCTATGTTTTTTAGTTGTCATGCAAATGCATTCTCTTATTCAATATTGAAGAGTTTTTCTTAACCATTTTAAACTGTAGTTTGAGGATTGGGCATGTAGCTCAAGTAGTAGATAGTGTGCCTTATATGCATAGGGCTCTGGGTTTGAGCTCCAGCACAACATCAACCAGGCATGGTGGTATATGCCTCTAATCCCAGCACTTAGAAAGCAGAGGCAAGAAAAGGAAATCCTATTCTGCTATTTACAGTGTCCGAAGCCATCCTGGGCTAAAGACTCTGTCTGAACTCAATAAACAGATATGTAACCTTAGTTTGTGATCTACACAAAAAACAAGATAGAGTTTGAGCATCACTTCAGTTCTTGTAGAAATACACTTTCAGCTCTGCCCTAACACATGACAGATTTGAATTTACTCTTTACGATTGCTGTAGGATCATGTGCACCAGGTGTCTGACATTGCTCTCATTTGCCTGATAATTTTTTGAGAACAACACTGGTGCATGCACCTTTGATTCCTTGGAGTGTGTAAAAAGGAGGAGGAGGAGGAGGAGGAGGAAGAGGAGGAGGAGGAGGAGGAAGAGGAGGAGGAGGAGGAGGAGGAGGAGGAGGGGAAGGAGGAAGAGGAGGAGGAGAAGGAGGAGACAACGACAATTGTGTCTTCCCTCTTCTCTCCCCCTCTCTTAAGACCATGATCACTCTCCGTCAGACAAGTAGCCTGAGAAGTAAAACTAGGCAGAGCAGCCGGGGTGATGGAGACCTCAGGCCACTATGAGTGCTAAAAGAACAGACCACTAGGCAGGCTTCATTGAGAAGCTCATTTAATTGAGGGGAAACAAAGACTATTTAAACCCTTGAGGGTGAGTAAGGGCTATGGGGTGATTGAACATCATTGGCCGGGGATAAGGTGATGGGAATGCCTTATTTGCATGAAGAGGAATTCCAGGTGTTTGCTGGGCATAACCTTATAAGCAAAGAGGAAATTTACCCTGTAATCTGGCTACCAGACTATCTGACTACCTCAAGGGTGGCAGAGGTAGGGAGGGTCGTAGGGTTGTATATGCTGAGACTTGCAGGCCCAAGGCAGGTCCTACTCCTACTAGTCTCAAGATAAGATGTTCAGGGTGTGGATATGCTTCAACCTCACTCTTGCTCCAAGTCTCCTCCACATCTCCAGGGCTCTCAGGCCCCATACAATTGCTCTTGGAGCAAGGAATAAATGAATGAAGTAATAAACTGTTAGATAGATAGATAGATAGATAGATAGATAGATAGATAGATAGATAGATAGATAGATACAAAGAGACAGAGACACAGAGAGACATGGAGAGACAGAGAGTCTTTTTCTCAATCCTCAGTCTCTTCCCAGAACTCCTATTTTCTGACCAATCCATTATGGAGGGCAGAATTTATTATAATTGTTAAGAGATAGAAATAAGAGCTCAAGAGAAGACATGATCATCCCAAATTGCTTAATGCAAAAGAATCAACCATTTTATGCCCCTGGTCCTGCCTCTCGGGAGAGTGTACATGTATCTTTTCCTTTATATTTCTTTCCTGATTACACCCAGCCATTCCTGTGGCTCTGTCTCACATGCTCACCTGTCTTAGACCATTCATAGCTCCTGACCTTCATCTGAAATCCCTGACTAGCCACACTGGGTTTATAAGCATGTTAACTTCCCCATGTGGACTGAAGAGTTACAATGAAGAAAGAAAGAGAGAAAGAAAAAGAGAGAAAAGAAAAAAGAAAGAAAGAAAGAAAGAAAGAAAGAAAGAAAGAAAGAAAGAAAGAAAGAAAGAAAAGGAATGAAGGAAGGAAGGAAGGGAGGGAGAAAGGGAGAAAGGGAGAAAGAGAAAGAGAAACAGCCAGCATTTAAATGATTGTGTTCTTTCTTTGAGGATACTTCTATAAGAGCAATTGTGATTAAAAAAAAAAAAAAACGGCATGGTACTGGTACGGTGACAGAGAGGTAGATCAATGGAATAGAATGGAAGACCCAGAAATGAACCCACACACCTATGGTCACTGATCCTTGACAACGGAGCTAAAACCATCCAGTGGAAAAAAGGCAGCATTTTCAACAAATGGTGCTGGCACAACTGGCGGTTATCATGTAGAAAAATGCGAATTGATCCATTCTTATCTCCTTGTACAAAGCTCAAGTCTAAGTGGATCAAAGAACTCCACATAAAATCAGAGACACTGACACTTATAGAGGAGAAAGTGGGGAAAACCCTCCAGGATATGGACACAGGGAAAAATTTTCTAAACAGAACAGCAATGGCCTGTGCTGTAAGATCAAGAATCAACAAATGGGAACTCATAAAATTTCAAAGCTTCTGTAGGGCAAAAGATACTGTCAATGGGACAAAAAGGCCACCAACAGTTTGGGAAAGAATTTTTACCAATCCTAAATCTGATAGGGGAATAATATCCAATATATACAAAGAGCTCAAAAAGCCGGACTCAAGAAATTCAAATAACCCCATTAAAAATGGGGTACAGAGCTAAACAAAGAATTCTCAACTGAGGAATACCGAATGGCTGAGAAGCACCTGAAAAAAAAATGTTCAATGTCCTTCATCATCAGGGAAATGCAAATCAAAACAACCCTGAGATTCCACCTCACACCAGTCAGAATAGCTAGGATCAAAAATTCAGGTGACAGCAGATGCTGGCGAGGATGTGGAGAAAGAGGAACACTCCTCCATTGCTGGTGGGATTGCAAACTGGTACAACCACTCTGGAAATCAGTCTGGAAGTTCCTCAGAAAACTAGACATAGTACTACCGGTAGATCCAGCAATACCTCTCCTAGGCATATACCAAGAAGATGTTCCAACTGGTAATAAGAACACATGCTCTACTATATCCATAGCAGCCCTATTTATAATAGCCAGAAGCTGGAAAGAACCCAGATGTCCCTCAACAGAGGAATGGATACAGAAAATGTAGTACATTTACATAATGGAGTACTACTCTGCTATTAAAAACAATGAATTTATGAAATTCTTGTGCAAATGGATGTATCTGGAGAATATAATCCTGGTGAGAAAACCCAATCACAAAAGAAGTCACTTGATATGCACTCACTGATAAGTGAATATTAGCCCAGAAACCTAGAATACCCAAGATACAACTTCCAAAACACAAGAAAATCAAGAAGAAAACCAACGCATGGATACTTCATTCCTCCCTAGAATAGGGAATAAAATATCCATGGAAGGGGTTGCAGAGACAAAGTTTGGTGCTAAGACAAAAGGATGGACCATCCAGAGACTGCCCCACCCAGGGGTCCATCCCATAATCAGCCACCAAATGCAGTCACTACTGCATACACCAACAAGATTTTGCTGAAAGAACCCTGATATAGCTGTCTCCTGTGAGGCTTTGTCAGTGCCTGGCAAATACAGAAGTGGATGCTCACAGTCATCTATAGGATGGAACACAGGGCCCCCAGTGTAGGAGCTAGAGAAAGTACCCAAGAGCCAAAGGGGTCTGCAACCCTATAGGTGGAACAACAATATAAACTAACCAGTACCCCCAGAGCTCATGTCTCTAGCTGCATATGTAGCAGAAGATGGCCTAGTCGGCCATCATTGGGAAGAGAGTCCTCTTGGTCTAGCAAACTTTATATGCCCCAGTACAGGGGAATGCCAGAGCCAAGAAGTGGGAGTGGGTGGGTAGGGGAGCAGGGCGGGGGAGGGTATAGGGGACTTTTGGGATAGCATTTGACATGTAAATGAAATAAAAATATCTAATAAAATATATTTTTTAAAAAAGGAAACTTCTGTAAGTCAGCAAGACTCTACCATTCACTCTCTTTACCCCATGCATGTATGGTTTTTTTTTTTTTTAATTTAATAGCAAGTGAAATGAAGCACTTTAAAGTGAATAACTTCATGGCACACAGTACCTTCTCAAGGTTGTATGGTTTCTGTATTTATCTAATTCCAAAACGTTCACCACCTGCAAAGAAAACCCTGTATATATTAAACAGTTACCTGGCCAATCAAGTTCCCAGCCACTATCACCACTAACCTGCTTTCTGCCTTTGTGGTTTCGGCTGCCATGAGTGCCTTATAGAAGTAGAATTATAATACTTGACTTTTTGCATTTGTCTGTCTTCTTTCACTCAGCATGATATGCCCGTGGTTCATGCATCTTATAGCATGTATCTATACCTGTGCTTTATTCCTTTTTGTGGTTTCGTCATTTTCTATTGACAATATGTTCTATGCTAGTTAAGGATGATTTGGTTTTAGTTTTGGCTTGTTTGACAACTTGACACAAGATAAAGTCACGTGGGAAGAGGGAACCTCAAGTGAGAAAAACACCTCCATCAGATTGGCTTGTGGGTATTTTCTTGATTGATGGTTGTTATGAGCAATGTAATCCCTCGACAGGTGATCTTGAACTGTATAGAAAGCAGATTGAGAAAACCATAGAGATAGCCAGGGAACAACTTTCCTCCTGCTTGAGCTCCTGCCCTGACTTCCCTCAATGAGGGACCATGACTGGGGTGAGTAAGCCAAAATGAACCTGTTTGGTCCCAGCATTTAGCATAGCAATAGAGACATCTAACTAGTGCACATACAGTCTGTCCACTCATTAACTTGGGCAGAGATGGACATTTGGAGTCTTTCTACCTTGGGCTGCTGAGAACAGTCCTACCCTGAGCACAGTTGGACATGCTTTTTGTTGGATTAACTCCTTTGCTCCTTTGGGATGCATGCATATGAGCTAAGGAATCGCTGAGTTGTATGTCCATTCTGTTTACCTTCTTGAGGAGCTGCCAAATTGTTTTCCTACATTTTTAATTGAGCTCTTGCCTTCCTCAAATACTGTACTAAAGCAATCACCACAAAATGCATTTGCATGGTGTGTGTTCAGAGACAAGGAGAGACCTTGAAGTCAATTAGGAATTTGTGACAGCTCCTGCCTCCGCAATCTCTCTCAATTTCTCTTGGTCTCTACGCCCCCCACTTAACTGTCTGCCTCTTTTTGTGTACTTATTTGGGGAGGAGGGCAAAGGGGGAGCAGGGAAGGACCACAGAGAGTTCCCCACGCAGCTCTAGCAGTGATTAATAACAACTACTATTAATTGTGCAAGTGCTATTCTGTAGAATAGATGTTATTATTCATTTTGCAGGCTCAGTATAGAAAATTTGCAAAATTAAGAGTCATATTCAAGTTCAAGTAGCAGAATCAGGATGTAAACCCCAGGCTATTCAATAGTTTACTTCTTGACTGGCAGAGATGTGAAAAGCTTAAGACAAACTTCATATGGCCAGCGTCATGGCTACTCCTGGCTGTTGGAGAACACAAGTCTCATCAGTGGTAGGGAATCCTGTGGTAGACCAGTTCCTACAGGTTGACTGTGGATCATAAGAATAAGCCCAGACTTGGGAACTTATTGAACAAAGAAATCCCAGGTTATTTATCAGTGATGTGCTATGAGCCTGTGACATGATATTGGACAGAGGTGATGCTTCATGTGACACTGCCTGGACTAGTAGATGTCACCACTGTAGGCAAAGTGGTACACAAATATAATCCTAAAAGCATGTTACATAGATGCATTTACTATAAGTTATAGCAGATTTAAGTCTGTCCTCTGAAGACAGTATCTCTCATTCCTTCTGTGGCCAGTGGGCTTTCTGATTTGAACAGAGAGTAAGCGGCTGTACCCAGCACCAGCCCAGAGCTCTGCAACCTTTGGAGAGCCTCAGAAACACTAGCAGATCTTAAAAATACAAGTACCTAGAAAGGCTGATGTAGTTGGTTAGCCAGGGCCCTGGAATCTCCAGTTCTAATCAGCATCCAGGTGACATCTAAGGCTTAAACAATACCACTCACAGTGGGGTAGAGAGAGTGGCAGCCACCACAGGTGAGAAAGACAACTTCACAGACTCCCAAAGACTTGCTGAGCCCCTTCTGCCCCTGTCATCATCCTACCTCTGAAAACATGGTGTCCAGGCGGGTTTGAACATAGTGCCAATTGTGGGTAAATGTTCAGTTTATAGACACAGGAGAACATTGTGCTGGTGTTTAAGAAGTTAACCGTGAAATTAACAAGGAACCGGAACATTTGCTCATAAACATCCCCCCACCCCAATAACTGAAAAGAACAGGAGGTTGTCCGTGAGTGCTCAGAGATTCTGCCTGGAGCAGCCCCAGCCGCCGTGGATCCTGGCGATCACGGGATTATGCTTAAACCCTCAATATCCATGACTGACTTACCACTAACAATTAGGGACACAAAACAATGATCATCGGTAGTGTCCTATCAGAAATCTGTGGGTCTTGGTCAAAAACAAGAGTGTTCCCATGAGACTGCCGCAACTCAGCCGGGTGTCCAGGTGAGAGAAGTTTTTAGAACCACCGTCCCCAGAAGATTAGGAGCACCGAGCATCACTGATGCCATGCACACTGCTTAGTCCATAAAGATGTCATAGGAGGTATGCTAATTCCCCTGTCCAGCCCCCAGGGCAAATAAGAAAAATGGTGTACCCTGTGGATGGACCAAAGCCAAGGGCCACTCCCAGCAGGTGCCTCCCCTAGGTGATGG
Source organism: Mus minutoides (assembly GCA_902729485.2). Taxonomy (NCBI): domain Eukaryota; kingdom Metazoa; phylum Chordata; class Mammalia; order Rodentia; family Muridae; genus Mus; species Mus minutoides. Next base: position 423,178 of record LR750163.1, on the reverse strand, counting down.
GCTCTAAAAAGTTTTTAATTCTGCTTTCTTGTCTCTTCAGGCCATCTTTTTAGGAAAGAGCTCACAGTCTCATGGAGAGGTGTTCTGTTTATTTAAGGCAACTGGGGGGCAAAAAGCTTTGTGCAGAAGATGAGACGGGAGCCATGTTAATTCTGTGTTAATGACAGGAGAGCAATTTTCTTACAGGAAATAACTAGTTACCTTAATCATTTTAAGTAGTTATTAACATCAGCCTAAAAAGGATAGCTCTGCTTATCACGAGCCACGCACAAAGGAAATGAATACATGAATAACTGGACCTTAAACACATTTCTGGCATCTTCCTTCTGGGTGGTATTAAAGGGTATTAATCTTTTTAACCGACTTCAATCCTGAGACCACAGCCCTGTGATAAAATGTTAAGCGAGTCGCTGGAAATAGAGGTGGCCTCGCCAGATTTATTGTGCCAATTTACCAACAGTGAAAGCACACAGCCTTGCTGCGAGGAAGCCCATAGAAAAGGAAGACTGGCAGGGAGATGTATGGGTTAATTAATAAAATGCAGATAATAGCATCGGCCTGATACTAATACTTCTTCGGAGGCTGCTTTTTATACATCTCTGGGAATAAACAAAGCTGTAATACGTTGTTGCTACTGTATCCAGTAAACACACACACACACACACACACACACACAAACACACACACATTCTTCAGATAAGGATCAGAGGTGGGAAATGAAAGAAACACAGCAACTTAATCCTGGCCACAGCTACACAATAAAGAAGACAAAAGAACTGCCGAGCAAGAATAAGAGGCTCGTTGCAGGGTTTTACAGTTTTAAGACACGTGAAGTCATTTTTCCCCCTAAGTAAGGGGACTGTTTTTCTCCCCCCCTGAGGAAGCTTGCTTTGTGGAGGAAACAGGCATTATCATACACATCAACAAGCTGTATTTAGGACATGTATGGTGTGCCAAGTGCATTGGGTAAAAGGGTTTCCGAATGAGTGGCTCTTCTGCTGGGGGGCTTAGGGGTGGGGTGGCGGATTCCTCTAAGCAAATCATGTTAGAAGCCAGAATAGGAAAGGCCTTGAGAAAGGTGTGTGGCACAGGGTTGAGTGTGATTATCTTCTCCTATGCGGTAAGGCTTGAGCCTGGTTGTGAAGGATAAAGAAGAAAGAGCTCACCCGATGATTCCTGTGGATAAAGGACATTTCAAGGGATGAGGAAGAGTGATTCCAAAATACAGATGTGCAGGAGGACAGGTCTGGCCAGGCAGGAAGCCATGGCAAAGGGAATGCATGCCACTGGACACAACAGAGAAAAGAAGAGAGAGGTCATTTTTCAGGCCAGGGGAAAGAGCGAGCCTAGGCGATTTGCCTCAGGAGAGTGAGGTGTACAAAGAAGGCCCCCAAGCCAGGGAGTGAAATGTCTAGACTTAACCACCCCAGTGGTTGTTATGGGAGGGTAAAGGCTCAGGGGAACACGAAGCCAAGTTGGAGGCTATGCAGTAATACAGATGAGATTAACTGAATCAGTGTGGTAGCCCTAGCAGGAAAGAGGTCAGGGATGGACAGAGGGACAGGAGCAAGACCCACTGCTACTACTATAGTAAGAGCCACAGGACTTCATGACTAGTGGGATCAAAGGAAGATGTGTACTTGTAAGGTCACAAGTTCACATCTGGGATGAGAGTGCAATGTCAAAGGGGAGGGGAAGGGAGGAGAGGAGGAGCAAGAGGGAGAGGGGAGAGGGAAGAGGGGGAGGAGAGAAGGGAGAGGAGAGAAGGGAGGAGGAGGTTCGATCTAAGTTCAGAGTGGCAGAACAGGGAGTTTGGCCTGGCCTGGGGTAGGCTAAGGTTTGGTGTATAAAATGTCATGGGTGTTCATAAGTCTCCCATCCTTAGTCACAGTGATCTGCTCCCCAGTGGTCAGAACAACCATGTGACATTGCTTTGGACTAGCCTTGGCATCAGGGGTCCTTATTCAGTGGCACAGGAAAAGGAACACCAAAGAGACTCAGAGCTGGAACCAAGGTTTGGGTTGTTTGGTTCTGTTCTCATTCTGGCTCAATCCAATTATAGATCCAAGGACTGAAAAAGCAAAGAATGTCTCTTTCTGGTATCCTTCCTATTCCACAGACCTTTAAGGTCACACTATTGACCTTAGAGGGGTTAAGAGAGGGGTGTGTTTTGTCTGAACCTAGGAGAGTCCCAAGTCTTCGTCTCTGGGACATGCCTAAGGTTGAACCAGTATAGCCTCAGATGTTGTAATTCTCCTTCCAAGTCTCCCAGCCTACAAAGGACTCTGGAAGTCCCCACCACCAAGCAGCTAGACGTTGGAGAATGTATTGTAACTATTGTGGGAGAAGGGAGGAGGGAGGGTCAGGGATCCAGCCAAATGAAGTTCTCTTCAGTTCAGCTCTTCTGGGCAGGATTGGGCATTAGCCCTGACATGGGCGTCATACAGTGAATGGCTCTATCTCTTCCTGTCTGTCCTCGAGTTCTTTCAGTCCTTCCACCCTGTGAGGCTGAAGGGAACTCTGAAAGCAGGGGATTTCGATTTCTCTTTCTTTGGGGCTTCCAGTTAAAAGTGCAGCTCTGGAGCAGGGCCCTCAGCTCAGAGCCCGGTCTTTAACTTCCAGGAAAAAAACCAAAAGAGTGAGACAGTAAGATGATGAAAATGTTATTATAGGAAACATTTGGGAAGCAGAAACAGGCTCGGGGGTGGGAGATCAACCTGGCCAATGTAGTGAGACCCTCCCATTATCAAAACATTTGAGAGGCTAATTAGCCTGATTGAGTCATTACACATTGTATACACATATTCTCTTCTATTATATATACATATATATTAATATGTCTATGTATAATATACTATACACATATTAATATGTATAAATATTGATGTCAATATTTTTAAATGTTATAACCTAGTCTTCTATAGTATTCACTACATGGGTAAAATATGATAATGTTTATAAAATACCAAATACATAGTATGACAGATAGTGCAGGACTCATTAAGTGCTAGCAATCCCATTCCTTTGATTTAGGGTAGCTGCCCCCACCCAATTTGTTACAAATACTAACCGAAACAGCATACAGCTAATGAACCTCATAGCCCATGTGTTCTCTGCATCAAGCCATCTTGGAGGTAGGAGTAGGTAGTGGTGAATGTGTATGTATGAGAAGTTTTAAAAGAATTTATCTGGAGAGATATCCCTGAGTACCTGCTGCAACAGCCAATCAATGTGTGTTGCGTACTTCCTGTATGTTAATTTGCATGATCACTACAACTTGCAATTTGAAAGGAAGATAAGAATAAACTCAGCAGAGCAACCCAGAAAGCCAGCCTGGGGAAGATGGCAATTTAGAAGGAGCTTTGGGTGAGCAGAGATCACTGGTAAAGACCAGCAACATGTATGACGCAACTAGGCATGCGCAGAGAGGAGCGCAGCGAGGAGCACGGAGCCCCACTCCCGCCCAGGCAATAGGCTGTATCCATCAGAGGAGTGAGAAAATGTAAAAGAAAAAAGGTTGTGACAGAGCTGTGGAGGACTTGGAACTGGCCAGTTCGGGTTAGCCACACCTGTAGCTAGGAAATAGATGATATTATCTGGAAAACACAAGATGCTGGCTCCTGGCCAGCGCTTCAAGGCAGAGTTAGTACACAAATGGAGTAGCAGCTACCCCCGGGCAAACCATACAAAACATTTACCACTCTGAGCCCTATACCAAGCCTCAGAAGGTTCACTGAAGCCTGGGCTAGGACCCCTGTCAGATGTTGTTGAGGAGAGGGCACAGTGGGCCGGTGGCTTGTCCCCCATAGCTGTTACGAACTAAAGTCCTCTACTGAAGGAGGTCTCAACCACGGTGGGTGTGTGTCTTTGGCCTCTGCCTCGAGTCTGTTGATAGTTCCAAGTCTCAGAGCATATACAGTTATAGGGCGCCTATGTTGCTTAACAGTTAAACCCTTTCTTTCGTGCATCAGGCATTTGACCTGTGTATTAATGACTCTGTCACTTAGATGCTTTACTTAACATCTCTCCCTACCTCGGTTTCCTTCTCTGTAAATGAAAGGTAGTGATAAGGTTCTCATAAATGGGCTTTTGTGAGGATTAAGTGCGATTGTTTATGGGATGTGACTGGCCCAGTCTTGGCTCACATAGCTGGCTCCATAATATTGGGTAGTGTTGTTGTTGTTGTTGCTGTTGCTGCTGCTGCAGATGATGATGATGATGATGATGATGCTTCACTGTGGATCTGAAATCAATTCTTAGGGACTTGTGGGTAATATGGGCAGGATGGAACCAGAGAAAAGCGCCAGTAGAATGGAGCTCAGAGATCCTTCAACCTCTTCACTAGCATTTAGCAAGAGCAAATGGCTCCTCAAAGTCCACACATTTGGACTGGTGTCCCAAACATTTAGGAAGAAAAGGGAATGTGGTCTAGAATGACCCAGAGATTCTCAGCCATCCCTGGTAGGTAGGAAGTGCATAGCCATGATTCCTTCCTAGCTTCAGGATCTACACCTGTGGCAGGGACAATGTCTGCCCACACATCAAATGTGAGAACTGGATGAGATGACATCTGGAGAGTATTTGGGACCCTACTAGCACATGGGAAATTCTTAATATATGGGAGCCATTATAATTTCCCTAAATAGAAGATGAGATGTGGGGATACAGGGGGGTTGGGGGGAGCACATCAGATGAAAGGCCAATCACAACAAAAGTTTCAAGCTAGGAAGTGACTGTGCTTGGGAAGAGGAGACTTGGGTTCAAGTCTAGATGTCACTGTTTAGCAGCTAAGTCAATATGGGTCCTTTGTTTCTCCTTGTTTGATAGGTTTCAAAGCTTTCTGGCCTAATTCTCAACAGGGTTATTAAGTGGGTCTAAGGAGGGAGTTTGTGAAGAAACCTCATAATTACAAGGCCCTCGAGTATGAGCTGGTTGGTTTATCCATCAAGTGCTTAGAACTGCTTGAGGCCAAGGCTGGTTCCCCATGTTGACTGCCATTCCCCAACACAGTGCTTGGTTCAGAAGGGACGTTGTTTCTTCTCTGTGGGGGAAAGCCAGGCAGTGCCTTCCCACCTTGGGAACGCTCCGCACTGACTATAGGAAGGAGAGAGACCCTTGCTGCTGACCCTACCCATTCTCTGGCTGACCCTGTTCTGCTAGAAACAGCCTTCTCCTTGGTAAATGACAGTAGTCCCAAGGCAGAGCCATGACATTTGGGGAAAGCCCTTGCTGAATGCCTGGGTCTCAATCACAGGACTAGGATGACAAGACAACACATTGTGATCTGCCCCCAGAGAGATTAGGCCCAGTGGTTTCCAAGTAACACCACAGAGCTGTTTCGTGCTCACAGACAGGCTTGGAAGGATGCTGAAGTCTTAATATAGACTGTCCACACGCCTCTTCCCAAATGCTGTCAGCAAAATGCTATCTCCACTCCTCTCCCGGGGTGTATTCTGGGAGCCTGAGACAAGGGCACCATCTGGAGTTCCCTGAAGGATGGTGAAAATAATTTGGCTTTCTTGCCTTCTGTCTCCTCTCACACTGTCAGCCCATACTCACCTCTTAGAGGCAAACAAAACAAAATTCACTGGAACTAGCCACATCCTGCAATGAACAGGCATTGATGATAATCAGAATACAAGGGGGTGCAGCTGGAGGGAGCTCCCCCACCTAAGGCCATTTGGCTTGACTCCATATGAAAATGCAGAGCACAGATGTGCATCCTGAGAGCTCTGTGGTTCTTATAATCTACAGATATGGAAACTGACACACTGTTCAGGCTGCATAGCAGCACACACACACACATACAAACACACATAAAATCACACACAAACTCACATACAATCACACATATACACACAAACTCACATACAATCACACATACACACATACCACATCACACACACACACCACCATCACCACACACACACACTGACACATACACATGCAAATATCACACCACACAAATACACACACTCACACATACAATCACACACCACACACACATACTCATACACTCATAACACACAGACACACACAAACCACATACACATTCACTCACACATACACACACACATACACCACACACACTCACACACACACAGTCTCATACCACACACATACTTGCTCACAAACGCAAACCACATATACACACATTCAGTTACACACACATACATACACTCACACAGATTCATATCACACCACACACACATACACAATCACACATACTCACACATGCACTCACACATATAGACACATACACACACACACACACACACATACACACATACACACATATACACACATACCTGCATCTCACAAGGATTTGAATTTTTATGGACATCATTTGGTATTGTTATTGTGATGGGGCAACTGTAGACAGTTATCAGGAGGGGTATACAATCAAAGGCCTTATAGTACATGGGACAGTCACGGACTGTTCACTGGCTGTGATTATTAATTAGCCCATAAGGGCATTTGTCAGAACTCAAAATCCTCCCCCATGTTCCTCATGCCCTCTTCTGTAGTTTGCCACACACCCTGTTGTCCTCCAGCCTTGGTTTCATCTCTAGCCCTCTCACAGACCATGATTCATGTCGCCATCCCTGGATTGATCCCTAGTTTCTGGATTAATGCTCTTGTGCTTGTCCATGCGACTAGAAGGGTTTTCTTGATGAGTTTTGACATTTGTTTTCCAATAATTAGATGATCCACATCACATTTCTTGGAACAAGCTAATGATTTCCCATTTGTTTTTTCAGAAGCTTGCTTGGGCATCTCCCATTTGCCCAAATCGGTGTGTTATGTTTTTATTAAGAAAAATGTCACTAAATAAATTATGATCTGGAGCTGGAGATGCAGCTCACTTGATAGAGTAGCTCATCTTCATATACAACGCCCTGGATTTAATCCCCTACAGGTGGTGGTCCCTACCCGTAACCCAGGCAGGAGAATCAGAAGTTCAAAGTCATCCTCAGCTATAAAGTGAATTCAAGACCAGACCAGCCACATGAGACCCTACCTCAAAAATCAATACTAATAGGATCTCTTTGATTATTAAAATACTTTGATTAGCAAAAGACTAAGACTGGAGTCGAAAAATGTGTTACAAAGCTAGGGGACATCCTCTTGGAGATGAGGGAGGAGGAATGGGATGAGGAAGGGTCAGAGGATGGACCAGTAAGGGGATAATGACTGGACTGTAAAAAAAAATAAGACTAAAGAGTAATAATAATTTTAAAATTTCATTAAAAATAATAATAATAAATGTTTTGGCAGATATTCTTATTACTTTTAACTTGTCAAGCATCATGGCATGAGATGTACTATTATATTTAGGTGATCTGACTCTGTAGTTTATAGGCAGCTTCATTTGCCAGGAGTCAGCCATGTGATCTCTGAAAGCATTAGATACCATAGTGAGAAAGGAATATGCAAAGGTAAAGGGACACTGCTCACTGTAGGTTTTAGCTCAGTGATCTATATCAAAAGCAAGCCTGATGCCTCCTCATTATTCCTTAAACACACACACACACACACACACACACACACACACACACACACACACTTTCATTGTTAACCTTCCATTGTTCTTACATCAAAGACAATATTATCATCAGGATGTTCAAGACTGAATGTGGACTGTCCCTGCCTTTTTCTCCGGAGTCACCCTACCCTAATGACCCTTAACTTCTGGTCTCTGACACTGCCTCTCACTCCACTATGCCCAGGGGCAGGGCTTTACATATGTAGACCCCCCCCCACCTGCTTTTCAGATATTCCCTCTCTCAGCTCTGCATGCCCAGCACGTTGCTTGGCACACAGCAAGCACAGGTACGGGTTGAGGGGATGAAAGGCTTGGGTGGCAGTTCTCAGCTCTGGGAGAGTCTGTTTGGTTTGTTCTCGGTTTGATTTGAGCCTGTCACCATCAAATGAAGAAGACAAAGAAAGGTCTCCACAAACTGGCAGCCAGGAGGATGGGGACTGTTCTTAACCTACACACATACATCACTGAATCGGATACCTGCCCTAGCCTTATCTGTTGACAAGACCAGTCCAATGTCACTGAGTCCCATGTCCAATCCTACATGTGTGTGCTGCCTACTGAACCTTTGATGCATATAGCACAATTCCATTGACTTTGAGGGATACTCAGTAGACAACATCCCATACTTCCTCTGACACATGGCTTATTTTTTTCTTTTTGAAGAATCATGAAAACTTGCTCCTAAAATCTCCACATTTTCCACACAGAGACCTTAATGTCGTACAGGGCTTTGACTTACCAGCATCACCCACTGACCAGTAGCAGAGACATTCCAGTCCCTAGCCAACCAAGTACAGTGACACGTGTCTACTGCTTCACTTACCCAGGAAGATGAAGCAAGAGGTTCACTGAAGCCTGGGAGTTAAGACCAGGCTAAGCATCATACGGAGACACTGTCCCAAGGAAAAAAAAAAACCAAAATACGTCCTCTTGACTCTTTGCTTAACACCGCTTCCTCTCTAGAGCCAGTCCATGTGGATAGACTGTACATATTTAATGACCTTGGAACTGGTGTGCGCTGCCAGTTATGAAGTATCACGTTTCAGGCAATTGAAGTGTATAGTCAAGCTTGGCTTTGTGGACGTTTTATTCAAATTGTTCTGCAGCTTGCCTTAGAAGAGGAGTGATGTCCTTGTTGTGTCATTGAGAGGCAGGTGAGAGGTGAGTCATCTGGCATAAATGCACAATGAACAAGTGAGGGTTGTGACAAGCTGAGGAGCACGACTTACTCCCTCCTTCCTCCATGATGGAGACTGAAGCCCAAGTGTAGGCGAGGCAGGTCTTCTCAGTCACACCTTTGCTATGCATCTGCTACAAGCACTGATAGCCCCAGTACTGAGTGTTCAACAAGTCATGTCTCTTTCAAGTTCAGTGGCATCTAAGATAGCAAATCCATAAGCCCCTATAAACAACTGCAAGAGGATAAAGCCTTATATCATAGTCCCTGGGGTGGCTTCACAGTGACTCGGGGTGTCATACTGCTGAAACTTTCAAAGCCAGAGAAGCAGAAACAGTTTCAATTGTTTGAGGCGTCCAGAACCTACTCATAATGTAATCATGTTAAAAGAACAAAGTCCTGATCCAGGTTCTTCCACCTTCTTATCATCTGGATTCCCAGATGGTTCTGCTTCTAGTTTCTTTCTGTAGTTGGTATTATAACAACAGCAATTCTACCAACACACATCCTCTCAGGACCTCGCTGCTCTTCAAGTCATCACAGCCATAGAAGAGACTGTCTGAATGAGAACCATCCCATTAGTATTGAAATAATTCTAGCAGGATAGGTGCTAATGTGTTATAGCTGTGACCAAAACCAAGCAGTCCCACTGAAATGTTCATAGGTCTCTTTTTTTCTCCTTCATTCAACCAATACACTAAATTCCATTGGCAGTTTTCTCCAGTAATGATAGGCTCTAACTCCTGGTATGAGCCCAGCTTGATTGCAATAATTATTTTTAATATATTATTACTTACTATCAGCCAATATTAACACAAGCTTTGGAATATGTAATTATAAGAGACAGTGGCCTTCCTGGCCCTCAAAAGTCTCCCAGAAACGTACTTGTAAAGTTACCTTGCTCTTGACTTTTTGTGAGCAGAAGTAGGAAAATGATTCTTGACTTAATTCAGATGACCTATATAACATTGGACTCTACTTTAATTAAAACAGAGTGAGCCTTCATTAACGCTGACTCCTTGAGCTCTGGAAAATCCATCAATATCTATCTGACATAAATGATCTGGACATGCCAATAGGATGGTTGTCATCCAGAGACAGTCTCTTCTGTGGCTATGATAATGACCTGAAGAGAGGTGAGGTCCTGAGAGGATGTGTGTTGGTAGAGCTGCTGTTTTTATAATACCGACTACAGATAGAAGCTAGTAGCAAAATTATCTTGGCAGTCAGATGATAATAAGGCAAAATAAGATACAAAAATGAATAATCTATTGACACTTTTCAAATACACACACACACACACACACACACACAGTCCAAACATGTCGATGGCCTGACATTTTTCTAGGTGACTTTGAAGTCCCTAAGGCCCTCATTTTTCTTGTCAGGGCCTCAGCAGTCAGGCATTTCTATAAAAATCATTACACCACCCATTTAATGAGCATGTATCTGGGGCCAGATGCTACATTGGAAGCCTGTTCTATCTCATCCGTACATTCGATCTCGTTTGTATGTTGTAGTTACTTATCAGCACAGGCGTTCCTTGGGCAGTCAGGTTGCAATCACATTTTATATGTGAAGAAACTGAAGCTCAAAGAGACTAAATCACCAAGGACTTGAAGCCAGGTTGTTCAACTCTACAACAGTGAGCTGCCCTTCACCGTGCCCAGTGCTAGGAGTAGTCTGGGGTCTTGCGAGTATGGGGGAGGGGGGTGGGGGGACTAATAGCACACAGAGGAAAGAATGGGAATGAGAAGTCTTTAGCTGCGGGATACCACTGAGGGGAACTCGCAGTCAAAGCAGACGAGGTTCAGAAAGCCCTCTTAGACCTCACCTTTTGATCCTAGCTGGCTCAAGAGGTCACATCTGGAAGGGGGCGGGCATATGGTCCTCATTACAGGAGGCACACCCTGCATTGGCTTTCAGCAGCTTCACTACTGAGAGGCAAAAGGGATGCAAATGCTTTAGGGAAAGGACCCTAGAAGGACAGTTTGGCTTCTGACAGTAGCTATTTTAGACTATGTCATAGGCACCAGGGGAACATTTCCAGTTCTTCCACGGTATCACCTCATCTATTGTGACTGTTTGCCTAGACGCTGCCTGGACTCCAAAAGAGGATGCTGAAAATTGTCTTGTTTCATTGTTGCGACAACCCCCAGATGCATTCTCGATGCTCTAAGAAAGTAATGATGGCACAGAGGGACTAAATATCTCACCTTGCATTACCCAGACGGAAAACTATCTGGATAAGCCAAGCCTCAAATGTTCCTACACTGCCCTGTACCCAAGGGTTACACCCTGCATTCGTTCAGACTGCAGAACAACTCACTGAAAAGCATCACGCCTTTAAAATCTAAGTAGTGGTTCTCTTCTGGGGGGAAATGTCCCCTCGCTCGAGTCTTCTACATTGCCATGATACATCTAGGCTCTCCAGTCAATGAAATGATGAGTGCTTCTTTTCATCTGCAGCTTTAATCCCATCGCATGTCTTAGGATGCAGGAAACCATCATTACCAGGCAAGACCAGTGATAATTGCCAAAGCTTAGGGTGAGAATGTGGCGGTTGGTAACTATCAAGCCGTGCTCCTCTCTACAGACTGTGTGCTCTTACACATAAAGACAAGCTTGCTAATGACTTCTATAAATAAGTTCTCGCTTATAACTGTTGTTCCAGCAAAAGCTGCTGAAATGTAATCTACCCTTCAAGTATCAAACACCTTCCTTTTCTCTGCACTTCTTTATGGAAAAGTGAAGTGGACTCGAAATGCTGTCACTAGCTGTGTGACCTCTCCAAGACTCCTTTTTTATCCTCTGTCTATTTCAGGAACAAACAGATACCGTGTATGAGTGCCTTGAGGATATGGGAGCTGTGGGTTTCATCTCTGTGTTCCTGGGGTCCAGCACAGGGTGGGCACCTGGGACCTAAGTGCCAACAGAAATAAACTCATTTGAGTTGATGGCGCTTTGGAAAGGTTAAAGGGCTGTAGAAATATAAGATTTACTGCTATATTCAGGAGAGGGAATGACTCATGCTCACCTTCTCCCAGCCTGCATCCTCTTCCCAGCTGTATCCACTTACTGGAAAATGAATACCATGGAAGTTCTTTGCCTGGCTCTCAACTTAAGCCATGGTGGATAAGCTATAGCCACAAACCAAATCCAGCCCAGGGTGTGTTGTTGCAAATAAAGCTTTCTTGGACTCTAGCCACACCTATCCATTTCTGTTTCTTTCTCCCCCCTTTGACTGCTTTAATACTAGGAGAGCAGACTTAAGTCACTGTGACAGAAGCTCTGCAGGCCCCGCAGATGGGAAGACTCGCTATCTAACTCATTGCATTAAATGCCTGTTGCATTAAATGCCTGTTGCCCACTAAATGAGTCTGAGCCACTTGGGAACATGTGCCTCCTTAAAGCTCTCACTTCATCCAGGGCAGGGAGTACACAGAGTTCTCCCCAGTAGGTAGCACCTTCCTCAGGGTCCCTCAGGAAGACATCATTTCATTTGTCAAAGACAGGGTGCAGAAGAAGGAGCTGCACACACCTAACCGTGATTTCTGCAGGAGCCGAGGCTCTATTATCTACTGCACAAGCAAGCCCAGAGCAACAGCACGCATGCTAATAGATGACTACTGTGCCTATTGTATTCCAGGCCCTGGACTAAGTGCTTTATATGCCGGCTCGTGAGAGCATACCCGTGGATCTAGGACGTAGGTAGCATTACAATCCTGTGTAGAGATAAAACTCTGAGTTGCCTAGGGGTTCAGAGATGAAGCTGGGCTTTGACATCTGCACAGTCCTGTATGATGCTAAAGGTCTTTCTTGACTCCCTTTTGGTACACAACTCTGGAATTCAGACGGCTTCCTATCAGTTCAGCCAAGCAGCCCTCTCTCCTTGCTTCCCATGATATCACATTCTATAGTCTGACCGTTGCCTGTCTTGCTTCCTCTATCCATTGCTACTGTGGACAGAGTGCTGAGTACTGGGGATGGTGGACATGTCCTACCCAGATTAGACTAGGGTCTAGTGAAAGAGGTGACAAGCTGATCATTCTCACAATAAATATGGAAACAACTGTGGTGTGTATTCCAAGTTGACAGGACTGTGATAATAAATTCTCGGGGGTCTCTCTCAATGGATGACCCTTGAGCTGAGTTCTAAAGGGATTCACAACCATGAAAGTCAGATAAAGAGGGAAGAGAAGGGAGGGTATAGCATGCAGAAAGATGAGAATGTGCATAGAATGTGTTGTAGAGAAGGAAGAAGTACAAAGTTTGAGGGAAACTGAAAGAAAGCTGGTAAGGCATTGTAACCACTGAGACATTCAGAAAAGTCAGGCCCCACACAAAGGCTGGGCTCAGAATCAGACCTTTATCTTACAGGCAGTGAAAGCCACACAGAAGTTAATGGAGTGCCCTGTGATGCTAAATGCAAGGTGACTCGGGTTTAATAAGGGACAAAGTGTAGGCAAACTATAGCATGTGCACAAGGCCCGAGTGATGTGTGGTCACTCTCCCAAGACACAAGGGGTGAGTGGACAGCACTCATCACTTACTGGTGAATCACACTTCTGGAAAGGGAAATGTATGTTTCCTACTGGAGGCTGCTCCCAGCTGGATCAATGACAGGGACAACTTGCTGTGGACTCAGAAGCCTGCTCACAGCAAGTGTTTATTCAGCAAAGACAAACACTTGGGAATTAGCTCAAAAGCTGAATTTCAGTATGTAGCTTGGAGAAAAGTTTGACTTGGGTCCTTAGAAAATTCTGGAATGTGAATGTGGTCCTGCATCCGATTGCAAGAGTCTCGGTCCAAAATGAAAAGTGCCTGAAAACCATCATTGCCTGTCCCTGTGAGACTCCCGTTGGTCTTCTGCTATCCCATCCAATGTCTCCTTTACCATTCATCTGATGAATGGAGCATAAATTATCATATTGTAATAAGCAAGACACAGACCCTCATTGAGCCTAAGCTTCCTCATGTTTAAAAGATATGAGCTGGTCTTGGTTTTTCTTTAAGGCTCTTTCCAGGACTCAGACTCTATGAAGTAGGATAATGCATTCAGCAAGCATTGGCTAGCCCTCCACACTAGTCCAGATTCCATGACAAACATTAGGAGCAAGAGGATGAATAGCATCCATCACATGAGATGCTTACCTAAAGGTAGAAATAGATATAAAGCCAAGAGTTTTAAAGTAACATGGTATTTGGGTCTGAACTCTGTAAGAACTGAACATGGTTACCAAGCAACACTTCCTTGACCAAGTGGTAGACTAGAGTTCTGGTGTCTCTATGAATCAAAAGCAGCTAATGACATTAGCTCGTGGAGTTTTTTGAGAAGCAAACGAGATGGCATTGCAGCTCACACATCTCTATGCCTATATCCTATTTATAAATGTTGTATTTATAAATCTCAGCTTGAGGGGATTCTCTGGAGAAGGATCCCCAGACATATTCTCTGAGCGTCTTTCCTTTCATCCATTGCAACGAGCTTCACAATTCTAGTCCTACATTTACTGTAGATGACTAGCTCCCACATCTGTACCAGTGTCTATGGTTTGCATCCATACTGCTCACCTAGGGCCCATGCTGTTTGGATCGTAAGATTCTTTGAATTTTTTTTTTAAAGATTTATTTTATTTATTATATGTAAGTACACTGTAGCTGTCTTCAGACACTCTAGAAGAGGGCGCCAGATCTCGTTACGGATGGTTGTGAGCCACCATGTGGATGCTGGGATTTGAACTTATCACCTTCAGAAGAGCAGTCGGGTGCTCTTACCCGCTGAGCCATCTCACCAGCCCCGATTCTTTGAATTTTCATTAGTCTTGAGTCTCCTAGAGCTAGAACCAACAGAATACACTGAGATATTTATAAAAGGAGATTTATTACTGAGACTGGACTACCTGACTATGATTTTCAAGGGCAGATAAAGATGGGCGTTCCAACCAAGAAAAGCAAATCTGCCCTGCCTCTATCTCTTTATTCTCTGTGGGTGAATACAAACCCAGGTTGAAAGGGTAGATATAGCCTACTCCGTGTAGTAATGTACATGCTGATCTACCTTGACCAGAAACTTCTCCACAGATATACCCAGAAGTATTACCAGCTCTCTGAACACCCCTTATCCCAGTCAAGTTGACGCATAAAATCCATCATTGCCAGCTAATTTACCGTCACAATAAATCCTGAGTAAGAACACCATGGGAACAGAGAAGGGCTTGACAGTCAATGCCATTGACGTCCTAGAGAAGGCAGGGTAATGGATGACCATGATGTGAACAAAAGTAGGTAAGACCTCCTCTGTCTCTACCATGCTCCTCTCGGTGGCCAAAGGGATGTCTTCAAAATTCACTGAGTCCGTTTACTTTCTTAACCCCAGTGAGTTGTCACTGCAAAGACCCTCACCACGGTCTGCAAGGTCTTGTGTGAGTTGGCCCCACCCTGAGCCACTTTTAACCACCCCTAGCCATCTGCACCACTTGCCACTGTCTTGGCCCCTTTGTATTCTGGGAACTGTGTGACTGACATACCTCCTTCTGATCTCCCCAGGCCTTGTTCCCCTTCATCATCAGATCTCAGCTCAAATATTCTCTCTGTAAAGAGCCTTTCACTAGCAGCATTAATAGATGTCGCCCCCCCCCCCATTCCTATACATACCCCATTCTTCCCACTGCTGCTTTTTTTTTTTTTTGGTTTTTGGTTTTTAGAGACAGGGTTTCTCTATGTAGTCCTGGCTGTCCTGGAACTCACTCTGTAGACCAGGCTGGCCTCGAACTCAGAAATCCACCTGCCTCTGCCTCCTGAGTGCTGGGATTAAACGCGTGAGCCACCACGCCCGGCTGCGTTTTGCTTTGTAGCTTAAAATTTTGAGCATTGGCTTGACAGAGCACTGCATAAGCAAATGGTCCTCCAGCCCTGGCCAGTGGCTGCCTTCTGGATGGCAGAGTAGCTGCAGTGAAGCCTCCTTCCCCACTGGTAAAATGTACAAGAAGTTAAAAAGCAAATGAAAAATGTCAGGAGCAGCCATAGTGTGAGACGCCCCTCAGTGACGTGTTCTGTGGACTTAGGATGTTCAGATTCGGGGTACCCTCCAAAGGAGCATGGCTGCATTACTGATGTCCATTGATGTTCTAATGGTTTGCAACCCCACTGGACCTCTAGCTGGAGAGCTTTTTAGAAATATAGCACCTGGTTCCACCCCCAAATTGTTATAACCGAAGTGGGGCAAGCACACACGGGAGAGTTTCAAAGTGCCAAGTGACCTGGGTGCCCAGCAACACTTGCATACCGCCACCGAAAAGAAAATGTGGCTCGTTGTTTTCAAAATTCAAAGGAAAGTTTCTATTTAGCTCATTATCTTTAACTCTGATACTGACAATAATGAATGCTATTCAGATTCATCCATTCAGAGTCACAAATCACTTTCCTGGCACTACCTTGTTAGTCCTCAAACCAGCCAGCGCAAAGCACTGACTCCATTACAGAGAGATCCACGATGCGTTGGCGGTGTGACAGTGTTGTAAAGGTCAAAGCTACGGAAAGGCAGGAAAGCTGGCTCAATGCTTTTTGGAGTTTTCATGCAGGGAGGAGGGTACTAAGCGAGCTTGGGTAGATTTATATGTGTGAACTTGAATGAAAAGGCAGAATGAAATAAGCTTTAGAATTGCAATTGTAAATTATTCCATTTTATTGTTTCTGATGGTATTGCTGCTGCTGTTTCTGAGACATGTCTTGGGTATCCCCAATTGGTCTCAATCTCACCTAGGAGCTGAGGATGGCCTTGAACCCTGATCATTTTGCCTCCACCTCCCAAGTGCTGAGATTTCAGCAGTTCACCACCAAGCTCAGTTTATATGGTGCTGGATCTTGAACCCAGAGCAAGCAAGAGTTCTACCAACTGAGCTGTGTGTCCTCATCCCTCTATTGTTTCTTTTAAGATTATTTGCATGTGCGCAGCTATGCACTTTATAAGCAAAGAAAACCATCTGGGTGGGTTTACACTAAGTTGATAATTTTTCTATCATGTGAGCTAGAGTTAGATGGAGACAAGGAAAATGTTAGACACATCTACATTTTAAATTTTGTTACCATAAAGTATGCATTCATATTATTATAAAACTATTTTTTTAAACAACACCTATGAGGTACATCTTAAAAGGGATAATCACACTAATTTTTTATGGTAAGAGAACAGGTTCTTGGTGACATGGTAAAAAATCTGATCATGTGGATAAATGTCTATCGTGTGCTCATTTAGGCATACGCACATGCCATATTTCACAATGCAAGTTTTAAAGAATGAGGTAATGGAGAGAAACACATTTCAACACAACCCAAACCCAGGACTCTTCCTGCACACACAAACACATGCACGCACACACACACACACACACACACACACACACACACACACACACAGTGCTCACTGCACCAATCTTAGCAGGCAGACACAGGTTTTGGTTAGAGGATGGGGAAACAAAATTTTGTAAAACCCAGTGAAGCAGATGAACGGGCTGGCACATCATGAGACAGAACCATCCACCCTCCCGTCTGCAGAGCCAAGCATCCTACACACTGCCAGTCTCCTAGAGCCATGGGGATGGCACAGACTCTAACAGCTCCTTGATCACCCAAGACTATCAGGAAGATTTACTCATTGCCAGTGGTAGCTGTTGGCGCTGCTGGGAGATGCCCACACCTGAAGGGCTGTTCCATTTCCTAATGTGGAAAATTCCCTTTAGGGAAGATCACTTTAGGAGAAATATCCTGGGAAGGATGAAACACCAGATGGGTACTAATCTTATTAAAACCATCATTGTTACCTCAACATGTTTGCAAATATATGTAGGTATATCCATATCTGTGCATATATATACATTTTTACACACATAGATTCTATTTACACCTCCTTCTGAAATTTCGCCAAGTGAAAGAACATCCTTCTGACTGGAGGAACCGGACAGGTCAGGGACACCACGAGAACATGGCCCACAAAATCAACTGGCCTGGACTCACAGAGGCTCACAGAGATCAGGAAACCTGTAGGGGGTCTGACACAGGTCCTCTGTGTATATGTTATGGCTGAATAGCTTGGTGTTCTTGTGGGAATCCTCACAGTGGGAACAGGGGCTGCCCCTAACTATTTTGCCTGCTTGTGGGACCCTTTTCCTCCTACCGGGTTGCCTCGTCCAGCCCTGATGTGAGAATATACGCCTGGTCTTACTGTAGTGTGTTATGCCATGTTTGGTTGATGTCCCTGGGAAGCCTGCTCTTATCTGAAGAAAGGCAGAGGAGGGGTGGATCTAGGGGAGACAGGAAGTAGGGGAGAGAGACTTGGGGGAGGGAAGGGAGGAGATCCTGCAGTTGGGATGTAAGACATGAGAGAATAAGAAAAAGCATAGCCTTCTGCTAGTCTCTCCGTATGTTTGCTTATTCACCCTCGTGTGTGTTGGAAGATAGGCTGTGCCTTGTACCTTTCAAGCCGGGATTGTTGTTCTTACTCCTGATTTTCTTTCCTACCAGGTACAACTCATCCACTATAACCACGAGCTATACACAAATGTCACAGAAGCTGCGAAGAGCCCGAACGGATTGGTGGTAGTTTCTATATTTATAAAAGTAAGTCTTGCATGATTTCCTTTACTCTGCTTGTCACACCCCACCCCCACCCCCCAATACCGACCAGAGCATCATTCTACAGTCTCTGTTGTAACTTTAAAAAGTTAAAGAAGTAATGTCAACTCATGCCCGTGCCTGCGGTAACGCTGGGGTCTTAGGACTTTTATAACCATGAGATTCATAAAAGACTCGGAGCTCTGAAAGTGAGGTGCAGAAGTGACGGGTTCCATTTCAGAGCTTTGGGACCTGAAGGTTTGGGCAGCCTCCATCCTAGAGAGAAAGCAACTGGTATTTTCAGGGACAGGCTTTAGGCCCCACCTGCTCTGGTTGAACAAGGGGACGGTATCAGGAGAAGCGATAGAGTGCTGATACCCTCTAGGATTGAAGGACAGTCCATCACTTGCTGACACCTGGAGAATAAAAAGTGTGGGTTGATCCTCTCAGGTAGGCCCGGCACCGTAATACACCTCCAGGCTTCCCCACAACAGCTGTAAAGTTCATCTTCCTTTCCCACTCAAAGGCTTATTCATAATCCTGGCAGATAGAATTAAGACGAAAATCCCCATTTTGACTGTGTGATCTTCAGCCATGCTCCCCAGATATCCAGTAAAGCAAGAACACTATGAAATGTCCAAGTGAACAAATTCTGATTTCGTTCTTTAATTACCTTTAATATTTTGGCAGATGTAAATTAATGCAGATAGGCCCATTTTTAATGAAAATGTAAGATTCCCATTGTAAAAAATTAATAAAAAAAATTTTCAGTACAAATCATTAAAGAAAATAGACCAACCAGAACTTGGACTGTGATGAAGAATTTTAGTAGAAATTTAGCATTTATCATCAAGGAGTTTTAACAGAGCCCTTGGAATAGTGGGAGTCTCTAGGGACCCCTTAGGCAATAGTGCCCACACACCCCGTCTCCCATTCCATCCCACCCCCCCCACCCCCCGCCAAAGCAGACTCTGTACCACAGGTGTTGGCCATCTTCCCAGCTACCACGCCCCCTGCTAACTTCCATACCTTCATCTGAGCCAGGCCAAATCCATGGAGCTTGTAATAGCCCAGGCAGGAAAGACACCCCAAGTCTTGCCTGGCTTTAGTGCTCATTAGTGTATCCCCATTGTGAGTCAACTCAACAGAGCTGGAAACAGAACTGAGGAGGAGAAGAGAGACAGTGCCACTTAAACAGCCACACACACCCCCAAGCCATGCCCCACTGGTACCCTCAAGCCTGGAGCAAATTCTTACTCCAATCCCAGTTATGATATACAACCAATCCATGCAATCATGGTCCACAAGCCTAGGGGTATGTTGCATATTGTCATGTGACCAGGAGTCACCTCTTCCTGTGGTTTTCTATCTACATGCCAAGCCTTCCATGAGTGATATCCAGAGGCCAACCTGCCTTTCCCAATGCTTCTTGTCCCTTGAAGAGCATCTCAGTGTCAGTCCCTGACTTTGCTCCCCTTTGCTTAAACCTTCTAAGTCGGTAAATGTCGTCCTAGAAGCTCAAGCGTATAACGGCTGACAGTGACTGATGGAGTGACCCGCAACCAACTTCCTCCAGTGCAAACTGCCGGTGTTCCATGGGCTCACGCAGAAATTTGCACTACACTGAGATCCTAACCAACAGTCAGGCTTGCAGGTTCGGGTTGCTCTTCTGCAATTTGTTAAAAGGACCTATACTAAAGCCTTAGGCCAATAAATGACAGGGGTCAGCTCCTGAATCTTCTCAGGCCAGTTCGGACCCTGGAGAGTTTCCCATTCTTTCCTTGAGCAAATATGAATTTTTCTGGCTCAGACTCAAAATGAGCTTCTCTTCTTTCTACAAAGTCAACCTCCAGGCTTCCAGCTCCAGAGTGAACTTGTCATTAATTCATCTCCAAACTCCAAGTGAGCATGGGACAGAGGCCCACCATCTGCTAGACACGGGTACCCAGAAATGAGATGAACTGAACCCTTAAGTCTCTAAGGGTATGCAGCCTCTGATACTCACCAGCCCCTCTTCTGATGCCCCTGCCTCCCGCTTCCAGCTCCCTGGAGCTGAAGTCCTCACATAGGAATGATTCACCTGAGCAAATATCACCCTGACCAAATGCTGAACCAAAGATGTATGAGGATTTGGGGATAAAATGGAGATGGATCAGCAGTTAAAGGTACCTATTAATAATCCTGATGATCTGAGTTCAATTCCAGGGACTTAGGTGAAAAGAGAGAACTGACTCCTACAACTAGGCTCTGAGCACTACACATTCTTCGAGGCACACATGTGTGCATACATGTGTGCACCCATACTCATGCATGCACACACACACACACACACACACACACACACACACACACACTTCCTCCCATGACCACAGGGAGCTGAGATTGGCTGTAATAGCTGTTTGATCTCACACACCATTAACTTCCCACTTACTCTCACTCATATCAAGTACATATTCTATCCTCTCACCCACACGGCCAGCACACTTGTGCCCACAAATCATCTGTGTGCGCTTTGGAAATATCTCAATAATCTTTAACCAGATCCAAATGCGGGCTGGTCTCAACGCCAGTATTGCCTAGCTTGCCAAGTACCAGGAGCCCAGCACCCCCAGCAATTAAGAGCTGCTGCAGATTCCTGCTCTGCCAGACACCTTCATGGCCCCTCCCACTGTCACAAAGTATACAGCACAAACAGAAGGCTCTGGGAGCTATCCTTTGAATGCTCAGGGGTATGTCACAACAGAAGCTGAATTGAGCACGCATGTTTACAGGGAGCAGCAGTGCTTGACTTGGGACTTTTTCCCCATTGGAGGTGGGTTTTTACCTCCACTGAGCACCCTCATTCCCCAGCACCTGTCAGTCACAACACCACACCCAGGAAACCCTGTAAGAAGAAAGACAGCTGGAAGCAAAATAAACAGTCTGTGCTTTCTCCAAACTAAAGGTACCTGTTGCTTATCTAATAGCGATGTTCATCTGCTGTGATTTTTTTTATTTCCCCAACCCTCAGAATAAATCAGATTTAAAATGTTGATGTGTCACAGCATCTGATTAGCAGCTAAGATGCAAATTGCAGAGCCTCTCTAAGCAAGGTAGGAGAGAAATGATGAAGATAGACAGTGGTCCAGAGAAAAGGCTGAGAAAAGGGGGTGTTGTTAAGGAAATTCCGCAGCTAGAGGAGGCTGCCTCATGGTCTTATAAAGGGTGAGTCTCTGATCCTTGCCTGCTTGTCACTCAGCTGCTTCTCCCAGAAGAAGAATCTGGACATGGAAGAGCATAAGTACAGAAATGGAAATTCGTCTCTAGTGCAATGCTTTTGCCCATTATAGGGACTTGATAAATATTTCTAGGAGAGATGGGTGGGTGGGTGGGAAGATGAAAGGAAGATTGACTGTTGTGGTTTATAATATATTCATGTGCTAATGAGCAGTGGAATTACAAGGTTCTCTTTTTCCTCCCTCTTCTGGCACCCCTATTCTAGATATTCTCTCTACTTAGACACATGACCCTCTCCTGGCATTTCATTCCATATTCCCTGCTCAAAACCCTTTGATGGTTCCCCATTCCTGAGGATTAAATATATCCTAGCTTGACATTCAAAGCCTAGCATGGGCTAGCCTCCCATCCTGCCTTCCCCAAAGCCTTCAACTCCACTAGAGATTTGTATGTGTGTGCATCTGCCTCTCCTGAACAGGTCCTTA
The DNA here is from genome assembly GCA_902729485.2 of Mus minutoides. Classification (NCBI taxonomy): domain Eukaryota; kingdom Metazoa; phylum Chordata; class Mammalia; order Rodentia; family Muridae; genus Mus; species Mus minutoides. The sequence continues at coordinate 401,142 of LR750163.1, read as the reverse complement.
GCAGGGATGTTTTTTTTTCTTGTCTCCTTGCCTTTTCTCCTCTCTCATATTCTAGCATTAAAATACTGCAGCTCCCACCCATCCTTCCAAACCAACTGAGACCTTCACTCCCCTGACTCCCCAGACAGAGAGCAGTCTCTCCATAAGGACTCTATTAGAGCATTCCTTAATCCACATGAGGACACTATGTTTGCCTGCCTCTCTTCCTTCTCAGGACGAGGTGTCCATACAGAGTAGAATGTGTGTGTCTCTGATCTCTGAATTTCTAGCCATCACATTTGGACCCATGGCAAGCCATCAATATGAAGGAATGAAATAATGCTTAATATTTGCCCTGGGAGAGTGACACCCAGTCATTAACACTTTCTCTTCTCTTATAGGTTTCTGATTCATCAAACCCATTTCTTAATCGAATGCTCAACAGAGATACTATCACAAGAATAACATATAAAAGTAAGTTTGGTTCAATTTCCTTTACAGCATCCATTCTATAAAGGTTAGTCCTGTCGGAAGGCAAGAAGCCAGAACAGATGAGCTCTGTGGGCCCCTTTCTGCTTCACGATCCTTTAATTCTGTAGAAAGTCACTCTAGAGAGTCAGAGCTAGCTGAGAAGCAGCCCATTTTAAGCACAAGTCCCCAGAGTGTCTTTGTCATCCACGCCTGTCTAAGGCAATAACGATTATGATGATGTGGTCATCGTTAGCCTGTGGGTTGGTAATGAGCTGGGGTATTCTACCGGCTGACTCACTCTACTGTGTCAGCTGTCCGTCGTTGGGACTTTGCCAACTATATGATGAAAAACAAAATCCACCAGGTACTTTGGACCCAATGTGACCTTTTCAGAACCACACCTGAACCAAGTCTGATCTCCTTCCAGGAGGAGGTTGGGTGGCATCTTCCTTCATTCTCCATGCCCTGGGGATCTGTAGGGTTCTGCCAACCTCCCAGACTTTCAGATTGCTTCATCCTAAACTCCTTAATCAGAAAAGAAGAAATTGTGCCTAGATGAAGCGGGAGAGCAGAGAGAACGACACTGTCATGCGCAGTAAACCTAGAGGGCTCCTCTGCCATGAGCAGTAACCTGGGGGCAGTAAGACTTGGGGAAACCATATGAATTGACATATCTCAAGAGATGCAAAGTCAAGATGGGAAAATAGGGGTGTCTAGTTAGGAGTGGACGGGAAACTAGAATTTAAGTCTTAGTTTGGACCTCTGTCGAGGAGCCCCTCACATCAATGCTGCTGCTGCTTCAGTCACAGTGAAAAAGTTCCACCCCAGGTTTTTGAAATCTTGAAGGTCTAGATTTGTGAGTCAAACAACAGGTACATAACGAGTTTCATCAAAGGAAGATAGAACATGCAGACATTTTATTTCCCACATCTCCCGGCTGATGCAAAGGGCCTTCCTGTAGCTGAGCCTGTAGCCCAGCTGTTGCTACTGCTTCTGTCTCCAGTGTGATATGGAAGGACACTAGAGAGAGCCCGGCCCTCTGTCACTGGCTGCATCTTTCAACTCACACCTTCTGTGAGTTGACTCGTAAAGATGATTGAGATGCCTGCGCTCCCCACAAGGGGCCCACAGTCAGGTCTCTCCTATATACAAAGAGGTTGGGGAACTGGTGGGGTGTCCCACTGGTGAACCCGAGATCACTCCACTTCTACACACATCACCTACAAGACTGACTGACATCCTCTCCACACGTGCCTTGCCTCCCTCCTCAGCATCCTTGTGGCGCTCTCTCAAAGCACACGCTCAGATTGCTCAGCTAAGGGAGATATTTCTGTCTTGTGTGTAAATAGCACATTTATAACTGCCCATAAAAGATTATTATTCTTTTGACTTTTTTGATTAAAAAAGAGCATGAAAAATTAAATAAAATGTTTTCAAATCATCTTGAATTTGCAGTTTAGAGACCGTGAAAAGCCATGAAATTGCACATTAAACCCCAACACACAATCTGTCTGGTTTCCACTTGCATAGAGGATCATTAGGGGTCTTTTGGCTTCCCTCCCCTCCCCCTACACCCACCTGATTAAGTGAAGTGGTTACAGACAGAGAAGGAAAAGCATAGGAGGGAAAGAAAGAGGAAAAAGAGAGGAAGAGAGCAAAGAAGGAAGGGGGAGGAAGGCAGGAAGGCAGGTAAGCCAAAAGAAGGAAGCCAGGCAGTCCAGTCCAGGCAGTCCAGACAGAGTACCAGCATTACAAAAGTTGCTGAAATTCAAAGATGGGATCTGTTCCCATCAACAATTCATCCAAGAGTCACTTGAGAAATGAGCATTCTCCTTCAGTCACAATAATGGAGGGAGCAGGGAAAGTGTTCTAGAGCCACAGAAATAGAAATTCTGTGTTTCCACCAGAGAAGTAGAAATCTAGAAAGAGGAAGTGGATGATCTCTTTCCATACCTGCCTGGGCAAAAAAAAGAAAAGAAAAAGAAAAGAGGAAAAAAAGAAAATAGGTGGGGGGAAATTAAGCAAGACACCCTGGTCTGCATGGTGAGACATGATAATGGGTCCTCTGATAGCAGATGTTATGAGAGAGGTGTCCCACATAGTGACCTTTGTCACACACCTGAAAAGAGTTTCACCACAGGGATAATGATGGCTTGATGCGCAGAATTATCCCAGACACCGCCATGCCCAGGACACTGGCAGAAAGGGATTGATTTGCTCAGCAGGAAAGCACAGCTCTCTTCCCTCCAGTTAAATTTCCTACAGCCTCCAGCAGGGGAAGGTTGGCCCTGTGGCAGGTAGGTGGTCTGAAACAGGAGTCACCCTCAAGCACAGAACTTAGGCATCTCCCCAGCACCAGCATGGAGCCTCTATAAGAGGAAGCAAGTTATCTTGGCATCAGCCCACAAACTCAGGTCAGGATAAAGATGGTGCGCAGCCTGCTTGATGCACATATTATTTTATCCTGTTTCCACACTCTTAAATGAGACAGGGAAAAGTAAACCGTCTCTCTCTCTCAGTTTGGGTTACTACTGCTCTGATGAAACACCAATACCAAAGAAACATGGCAGGGGTGGGAAGGGACTTGATTTGGCTTACACTTCTATATTACCGTTCATCATCACAAGAAGTCCAGATAGTTACCCAAACAGGGCAGGAACCTGGAGGAGCAGACACAGAGGCCATGGTGGAGTGTTGCTTACCTGCTGGCTCTCTACAGTTTGCTGAGCCTGCCTTCTTATAAAACCCAGAGCCAGGGATGCCACCCCCAACTATGGTCTGAGCTATCATATATCAATCTCAAATTAAGGAAATTCCCTAAAGCTCGATCTTATAGAGGCATTTTCTCCACTGAGTTTCCCTCCTTTTCCAGTGTCTCTAGCTTGTGTCAAGTTGACATAAAACTATCCAGCACACCCTCATATGCTCTTTCAACCACTCCATCCAGAAGTGCACAAATACATCCCTCCCTGATCTCTAAACTACCCATTTCAATGCAGGGCTCCAGTTTGACTTGCTCTCTTGGATAAAGTAGCCACACTTCGGTGTAGTGAGCATCAGAAATTCTGAGGTAATGTGGAAGGTGTATTCTGCACACCCCAGGGCGGGTGCTGTACATGTAGCTTCTTATCACATGAGTCTTCTGAGTGGGCATGTTTGCTATCCCCAGTTCACAGATGAGACCAAGGTCAGAGGAAGGTAGCTGTATAATCAGTGACTTCTATATCACGAATACATGAACACTCACAACCAGGTGTTCACTTCTCACTGCTACACATGCAGGTTAGTCAAGATTTCTCTCCTGCAGTCAGAGGCCCCCCGGGTCAGCTAAGACAGAGGGACCTACATGGCTCTCATCTTTCCAGCATCAGAGGAACACCCGGCAAGTATCTTTGCCATCAGTCCATGAATTCGTGTGATGGCTGCGTAAGGCTTGGTCTTGAAATCTGTTCTCTCTCACTACCACTTACTTTGCATTACCCAGCACCTGCCACATGACTAAGATGCTCAACATCACAGCCCTCCCACAGAGATGGGAATTTGGGGAGAAGGAACTTCCTGAACCTCAACTCCATACTTCCATACGAAAGAGCATGGTTTCACACCTGGATATTCCTGGGTACCATTCTTACGTCATGTCCTTTCTCTCTCTTGCTTCTCTCCTAAGGAGTAAGAAAAGATAAACTCCGGGGTCTTAAAAACCAATTATAATTCTGGCGTTTTGACATGGTGCAAAACCTTTCAGCATGCTTTTCACTTAACCTGAATGTTGGGCTGATAAAGCAACTGCGTTGATTCTTACAATTGTGGTTAGTTGCTATGGAAGGGGCATCAACTAACCACAGAACTAACACAGTGACACTTGGCCAGCTCAGCCTGATCCTGCTCCAAGTTATCAACAACTCCTACACACACGCCATCTTATATGGAGATCTCCTGTGGAAATCAGTATCCTCCAGAGGACACTGTCACACTGTCCTAATTGGCATACATAGTGGTCAGAGAAGGCATCCTAGACTGGAAGCCATTCTGAGTCTTCAAGCAGACTACCACCTCCTGCCAAAAGGAGCACTCTGAGATGGGTAGATGGCTCAGAGGATGAAAGCACTTGAATCCTTAGCATCTACAAAACCACCCAAGCATGTATGCGTTTGTATAACCCCATCACTGTGAGGGACAGAGATAGGAAGATCACTGAAGATTGTTGACTGCCAGGCTAGATCTATGCTCAGTGGTTGGCCCTGTCTGGGGAATAAAGAAGAGAATAATAAAGCAAGACAAAGACACTCAATGACCTCCTTATACATGCTCATACACAACACAACACACAACACATATACATATACATTTATCATACATATAGAAAAAAGGTATACTATGATTTCTTGATTAAAAATAAACTATACAAAGGCTGAAGAGATAGCTCAGTGGCTAGGAGAACTTAGTCCTCTTGCAGAAGACCCTGGCTCAATCCCTAGCATCTCCATGGTGGCTCACGGCCATCTGTAACTCCAGCTCCAAGGACTCCAAAGCCTTCTTTTGACTGTTTTTGTAGGCACCATGTATCCATGTGGATATTCATATATGCGGGCAGGCAAAACATTCATATATATATATATATATATAATAAAATTTAAAGAGTCTGAAAACCTTTTAAATAGACTACAGTGTGGCAAGGGTAAAGACAGAAGGTGGTTGTAACCATCAAATAATAGGGCGATGGTAGTGATGGTGACCAGGTCAACAAGTGGAAGGTGGTGATGAGTGATTGGATACATTTTAAGTCAGCAGCAGGAGATTTCTTGCTAAATCTCTTTTTAATGTGCAAGAGAAAATAGAGCCAAGGATTCCCATGAAATTTTTAGTTCAAGCCACTGGAAGGAAGATATTTCCATCCCCTGAGACGGGGAAGACTCCAATGCAGCGTGTTTGTGGGTGGAGAAGGGATCACAGATCCTGAACATGTCGTGCTTGGGGTTTCTATTAGGCATCAAGAGGAGGTGTGGTGTAGGCAGTTGGGTATATGAGCCTGGATTTCAGGAGAGAGAACCAGAGCTGCAATTGTGGACAACACTGACATCCAGATGGCATTTAAACTTGGGTGAAGTCATTGGAGTAAGAATAAACACAGGGGAGAGGCGGGACAAGTCCTCACTTCTGAAAGGCGACTCAAATCTTCATGACTTGGAATGGAAAACCACTTCTAAATATATCTCTTCATGGCCCTATTACGGAAAAGACTCCTCTGTGGCCAGCTCACCAGCCAGCTGAGGAGGTACAGGGAGGAAGGAACAAGCACAGGAGCCAGTTGGCACAAGATGGAAGTAGAGACAGCCCACCAAGCTGAGGACAGTATTGTTGATGGTGGGAATAGCTGAGAAAAGGGAAACAAGGGAAAAATCATTCTTTCAAGATATACTACATATACATATACATCATATACATTATATTATGTAATATTGTTATGTTATATTATATATTGCATTATGTATTATAATATATTACATATTTATATAATATATGATATATTTATATGATATATGATACATTTAAATGTAAAGGTACTCTTGCCAAAGTATGGGAAAATTTTGGACGCCATTTGGTAAAGGCCACCATTATTGTGGGAAAGGAGCAGACCTGGTGTGTTGTTCATTCCTCATTGCAGTGATAAAATACCTGGCAAAAACGACTTAAGTATGGGAGATTTGATTTTGGCTAACAGTCCCATGGTGGAAGAGATATCATGGCAGCAGGAGTTGGAAGCAGCTTGTCATACTTTCCACAATCAGAACAGCTGAGCGAGGTGAATGCTTGAACTCAGCTCTCTTTCTTCTATGACCCAAGGACCCCAGCCCATGGAGTGGTGCTGCATACACATAGGCTGGCTCTTTCCACCTCAATAAACCTATTCTAGAACCCACCTTGTCAACATGGTCAAATCTTTGTTTCCATGATGATTTGAAATCTCATTGAGTTGACAAGGCTAACCTTCACACTAGGCTCCTAGTCTAGCTCTAGCACTGTCTTTTCTTTCTGATGTCAGAAGTCAGAAGCACAACTCTGAGGTTTCAATGGCCTCATCGGTAAGCTAATGCTCAATGGGCTGGGTGGGAACTAAATAAGATAATAGGTCAATTGCCTGGACAGTGACTAATATGAACTCAGTGTGCAATATATTTGTGTTCTTACACTGTCTTAAGGTATATGCCTGTTGAATCCTGCTCCTTCAGGTTGGGAGGCAAGTCATTGTTGTGCTGAGAACAGTTTTATTCTGAAGATGAGTCCAGTTAGACCATATAAGCAGTGTCAGAGTATGCTTGCTTTTAGAGAAGCACATGCATCATGGATCTATCTAAATAGCACATATAAGGACTTCATGAGATGCTACTGGTTTCCATGGGAACTTAAATTTCATTTTTTTAAAATTATTCTGGGAGCATGGGTATTTTGCCTTCAAATATGTCTGTGCACCATTTGAGTGCAGTGCCCCCCAGAGGTTCAGAAGAGGGAGTCAGATCCCTTGGTACTAGAGTTACAGCTGGTCTTGAGCCATCTTGTGGGTACTAAGGATGGAACCCACATCCTCTGGAAGAGCAGCAAGTGCCCTTAACTTCTGAGCCAGAAGCTTACACTTCATACATCTGAGTAGAACTTGTAAAATATTCTCACTAACCATGACTGACAATAGAAAAGACCAGCTTGAATTAATTTCAGGCTGAATTTTAAAAGTCTTCTAAAGAAAATCCATTTTATTAAAGTCAAATTTTGCTTCAGCAGAGGGAGGGTCAAGACTCAAAGCATGACATTAAAAAAATGGATTTTCTTAGAAAGGCTTTTCTTGAGGAGATATTGGTAATTTAGCTCAAAGTACTTTAATTTTTAATGCACTATACGGGTATGGTGTTTATAAGCCTGTTTCCCTTGTTAATTAATTAGTAGACATGGCCCCTCAATTACATGAAAGGTAACATTTGTACCATTTTAGTAACACTTGGTTTCATTGAACCAGAACCTTTTTCTACAGTATTTTCAAGAGATGAAACCAATGATTAATGGACTGCAAAGACTCCTTCTAGAATGGATAACAAGGAGTAGTTATCAGAACATTGCCATAGTGAACACTCTTCTCAAATCCTCGGGCAGTGTGTTAGTCTGGTGACTTTATCTTCTTTCAATTGCCTGTCCTCGTTTGTTATGTCTTAGATGTCAACCATCCCCACAGGCCTGAGTGTCTGTGTACTTAGTCCCCATGTCGTAGTACTGTTTTGGAAGGTGGTGGAATCTTTAGGAGTGAGACCTTACTGCAGGAATTGGGCCATTAGGAGTCATAGCCCATCCCTTGTTCAATCTAAACCTATCTGTTTCTTGACTGTTGAGGCAAGGAACCTACCTACATTACCCTCCTGCTGTCAGAGCTATGAGCCACTCCCACCACCGTGTCTTTCCTGTCATGATAGACTGTAGTCCCTACAACTGTGAGTCCTTTCTCCCTTAAGTTGTGTCTCCCAGGTTTGCAGTCACAATGAGGAAAAGTAACTAAGACAATGCTCAAGTCATGGATAGGAGAGCTTAGATCTAACAAAGAATGCAGGGGACCACCACATCCAAATACAAAGACATCAGCTTACTGTGCTAACAGAACCCCTCTCCGAGGCAATAAAGACACAGTACTAGAGGCATATGGAAGAGAGTTTATAAACACGGCTTCAGTCACACAGAGTAATCCCCTTAAAAGGTGCTTTAATTAGCCTATTTGTAATTTCAAGTTACCCACACCTCCTCCTGAATTTCCAAGTAAAATATGGATGTGTAGGCAAGCACAGACTATCCTGTAACTGCCTTCAACTTCACTGCTCTCAGGGTGAGTTCTTCACACAGTTCCCTAGGGAACACAGCGTAAGTGTGTTGAAGGATCACCAAAGAGCTTAAGCATATTGCTCCAGGTGCCTTTCTCAATGCTCAATTGAATGTGTTCCTCTCATTTCAGAGGAACAGACTTAGGAGTGTTTTCCCATAATGGGAAGCACCACACACCTATTTCCATGTTGCTGTCTCAGTAGATACTCACAGCAGTGAGAAACTGATGAGATGGAACTCGCCTCTAAGAGTACAGTTCTCAGAGGCCCTTTTCTTCATTTGTTGTCTGTGTAAAACAAAAACATGATATTGCTTTATTCTATTGTAATTGCCTTTTTTATTTATTTATTTATTTTTTTCGCCTCGTTTCAGTTGAACTTGCCTCAGATTACAAGGGAGAATGTTATTTATTCCATATACTAAAATTGCCTGGTAGTTTCATATTGATCAAAGCCAGTATTGATTTTGGGGAGTATCAGGCTGTTTTCTCAGTGGTGTGGTCTGCCTTGATAGGAACCATATAAGCAGGGAGCGGGAGATGTTGACTATCAGCAGTGGCCCTTGTGAGTCAGACCCATGCACTTGGCTAAGGCACCCAGTGAAAGTTCAGACTGAAAAAAAAAATGATTCCCCATTGTGTTGGCTGAGACATTGCATCACAATGAAATGTTTTGCTTGAACAACAACAACAACAACAAATCAGAAGTTAGCTGGGGACTTTTTCATTATTTACTTTACATCCAACTCACTGCCCTCTCCCAGTCAGCCCCTCCCACAATACTTCCCCCAAGAAGCTGGGGGCTTCTTGGTTGTAACTATGAGAACTCAGGATAAGATAAATTCTAGATCCAACATAGTGTGCCACAAATCCAAAGGTACAGTTGTCAACTTCCACAGTCATCCAGATCAGTAGAAGTTTATATATTGATTATCCAAGGGTAATCTTCCTGTCCTTCTAAATCTATATCAGACAGATTAGCAATGCAATGCTTCCATGCCAAACCTTGGCCCACTAATGATAAATTTGGCTATACAAGCTCCTTGATGTTGAGAGATGTTTGGGGATCTATGGGATGTTTTTATACCAGAAGATAGCCTTAGTAATTATCCACAAATGTCCATTGCTCCAGGTAAGGAAAAATTATTTGAGTTACCCATGAAGGAACAGTAAGTCACTGTCAAATATATAATTATAACTTACACTTGAATTATGACTCCCATCTTGAAGTCTGAGGCTTTGCCTTCTATAAATTATTTTCTCATAAGAGAAATGTTGAGAGACATTTCTGAATGCTGGGGCTGAAATTTTCTAATGTACCCATAGTTATTCTTGGGCCATACTACCTCTCTCCTATGGTCTTAGTTACTTTTCTATTGCTGTGATAAGACACCAGGACCAAAGCAACTTATAGAAGAATGTTTATCTGGAACGTAGCGTTTCAGAGGGTTAGAGTTCATGACCATTATGATAGGGAGCAGGCAGTGAGCTAGCATGGTACCAAAGCAGAAGCTAAGAGCTGACATCTTTAGACTTAACTAAAAGTCAGAGAAAGCTAACTGGACATGGACTGAGCTTCTGAAACATCACATCCTGCCCCCCACCCACCCACCGTGACACACCTCCTCCAACAAAGCCACACCTCCTAATCCTTCCTGAACAGTTCCATGAACTGGGGACCAACTATTCAAACATGAGCCTATGGGGCCATGCTCCCTCTAGCCACTACACTTATCAATTCACCAAGCAAGCTCATACTTCTGAAATTCCAGTGTCTAGAAGAAAGAGCACTATTTTAAGGTCAGTCTTTGAGACAATGTTGTATGTTAAGTTCATGCCAATTTCAGCAATATAATTATGAGAGTTCATACATGTGTGATGTGGAAACATGATGTCACCATATAAAGCTTGAAATAAGGTCAACAGACTCATGCTGATGTCTTGGGTATGGTATACAAAAGATGGTAGGTGCAGTATACGTTAAAGTTAGTGGTGTAGCCTGCTTTCCCATTACCTGTCCAATGTTGGCTACACCTTACTTGATTTCTGCTCAGCACCATCACCAGATAGAGCCACTGAGCAGAAAGTACTATATTTGATCATTTAGTCTTATGTTTACTGAACAGTCTTTGATATGGTAGACCTCAGACTGGAATCCACAGCAAAAGAAGCGAACAAATTCCTCAGAGGCTCACAATTTAGTGGAAAGAGTCAGATTGCTAAGTAATTCCTGGGAAGCTGATTTAGCTGAGAAAGTCAGAGTCCTAGGAATGACAGGGAGTTTACCTGGGAAGCTGGGCAAGGACACTGTGAGTCAGAAAGATGACATCAATGCCATCCAACATGGCTGAGTGCTTTCCTGGATTGAGCCTTGTGCTAGACAATATTTGTAAAGCATAGTCCTATTTGTTCCTCTAATAGCCTGTGAGGCAAGTATTCTACATCACATCTGTATGCTATAGACGTGGGAACAGAGGCTCTTGTCACCTATGGGCCCAAGGTCTTACAGATACAAGCAGCAAAGCCATTATTCAAACTCAGGCCCCAATCCCAGATTCTTCAAGCTGGATGGTTTCAATTTTTGTAGAGGGAAATTAAGAGTAAGCATACAGACCAAAAAGATTGTTAGAAAGGGCACAGTGGTGGCTGATGATCTCAAGAGGGTAGCCACCAAGTACTGCCATTGTGTCTGACAAAGGAGTGACCAAAAGGACTTTGCTACCAGGACCCCAGCAGATCAAGGCTGGAGTATGAATGCTATGGTGTTTTGTAAATATGCTGGCACCCTATGAGGAAGATAAACACATAAAACATCTTATCTCTTGTTCTAGCCTGGCTTTCCCCAACCCTTTCCTCAAATATGGTTGTAGCATAAGGGCTGGTATAATTTCAGGAAAATATAAATCTTCTTTATCTTGGCTTCAGTTCTGCCTAGAATCTCCCTCATGTCTACTGCATCCATCCTTCCCTCCTCCCCACCACCCCAAATAAAATAAAATAGAATCATAGCAGCGTGCTACAGTACCCAATATGCTCTTCTTACAAGCTTGGTTAAACAAATCACATTGACCTTTAATAAAAAAAAACCTGCGGATGCTTCCTTCTCTCATTCAATATGTTAATCTTCAGGCCAAACCGCCGTCAGAGCAAGCTTCATTAAGTCCAAATCTGATCATGCCATCTCTAGTTTGAAAGCCTTCAGTGGTTTCAAACTGCCTCCAGGCTGAAGCCCAAACTCCCAACAGCACAGGCAAGGGCCTCCTGGATGTGGCCTGCGTTGACCCTGCTAGCCTCATTTCCCACAAATATCCCTCCACCTCCATCCCGCCCACACTCAAGCAGTCCCTAAGTACCATAGCCCTTCAAAACTCCCTCAGCTCTGTCTCTGGTGCCTCTATCTGCAGTACCCTTGACACCTCAACCCCTGCTAGTCACACACTGATTACTTCCTGTCATTCAAAATGCAGCTCAAGGCAGTTCCTCCATTCATCTTTGTCTGAGTCCCCTTCCCCCGCTCCAGATAAAGCTGACAGCCTCTCTTTGAGCCTGGACATCACTGTTTGTGACTCCTACCTGCACTCCCCTCACTATGCCCAGCTCCTCTGCTCCGAGCTTGGTGCTAGGAGCACAGGTTCAGCAGATCCTAGAAACCACTGCAGACGGGATGAGATGGATATCAATCCCATTATGTTATTGACTGATCAAACTCAGAAAGACTAGCCCGAGGATGTGCGCTGTGGACATCGTGGCTCTGTGATAGGAACCCTTGATATCTTGTGCCACAGTATAGACTCTTCCAGGCAGATTCCAGTTGCTGCTTCCCACTTTGGCTTGTCCTAGGTCCTTATTGTTCCCATACAAAGTGTTTGTTTCTATTTAAATGGAAAAATGTTTACAAGTTGCCAAGCATGGTGGAATACACCTGAAATCCCAACCAATACTTGAGAAGTAGATGATTAGTGGTTCAAAGCCAGCCCAGGCTGCATGAATGGCATCATGTCTAAAAACAAACAAACAAACAAACAAAGCTAGAGAGCAGTTAAGACTACTTGCTGCTCCTGGAGAGGAGCCAGGTTCATTCTCAGAAATCATATCAGGTGGCTCACAGCTGTCTATAATTCTAACTCCAGGGGATCTGACACCTTCTTCTAGCCTACATGGGCATCTGCACTCACATCTGCATTCACATAGACACATAAGCAAAGCTAAATTATTTTTAAGAAGGGAGGGAGAAGGGGTAGATGGAAGGAAGAATGGGAGGAAAAAGGAAAAGTGGAAGAGAGTGGAGGAGAAATCCTTCCTCTTAGGGTCAGTCAAGTTTTTTTCTGAGCCCAGGTTGGCTGATCTCTCTTGGTACATTGATGGCGATCTGGAGGGGTTCTTGTATACATAGCAGAGCAGGGAAGGTGTAGTACTAAAATAATTAAATAAATCCTGGCTGTGTGGTCCACACTACCCACCCACCAGTGTTCTGGGTTCCTCAATGAAAGGCACACACACACAGCCTTTACATTTTGATGTGCTTTAATCAGCTCAATGGCTGGGCCACTTCCTAACCTCCACATGGCTAATCCATCTCCCTTCCATAATCCCAAGTTATCACTCACTACATCTCATATTCTACCTGGACTGCCCTGGACCCAGTTGGGCAGCCCTGTTGGGCCATATTCTCCTGGCTCCTACATGGCAGATATACCTCCCTGTCCTGTACCTTCTCAGGCATGGCATCTTTTTCTCTTCTTCCCCTTCACCCAGCATGGGGGATCACTTTCTCCTCCCTCGGTCCCTAGCCTTGGAACCCTAAAAGTCCAGCCTCTGTCTGCCTTGCCCAACCATTAGCTGTTGGCAACGTTATTTACCAATCAGAACCAACGAGCGGCAGGGTCCCTGAGTGTCTTATGTCTGCATGTGTGGACTCTCATGTAAACAATTTTGGGGGCCCAAACTAACATAAGAATACAAGCAACATTAGACCAGACCCACTACAAGAAGGTTTTAGATGGAACAGGTAAATGGTAGATGTATTTACATTCTTTCCAACTCCTAACTCAATTGGTCTGCTCACACTTGTCAGTCAGGGAGCAGGAAAATTCAAAACCCTCAGCAAAGACGTTTCTTTCTTATCAGAGAAAGTTTAAACAAACTCTTAGAGGAAGAAGTGGAGGAGAGTCTTTGCCTATAAACATAGATGGCCAGCATGAATGCCTACCCAGCAGCAGCCAGTGTTCTCACCACCCCGCACTGACATCTACATATGTGCACTGCTCTGTGCTGTCTGGGGTTTCAACTGGAATGAGACAGGCACTGCATCTCCCCTGTCCATTGCTGTGTCCTAAGAGCCCAACCTTGGACTGAGCTCAAATAGGGACTTAGCAAATAACTGGCAAATTAATGAATGGCCTTCCCTTATAGGTCAGGGAAACTGCAGTTTTCCCATTCCTGCTCGGCAGGCATCGGCTTCCTCTGTGGCTTTGGACTTTGTCTCTCTGGTCTTCATTCTCCCCCATCCATGTAGATGTTTTACTATATGGAGTATGTAGTTCTAGCTATGGGTGAACATCATTTCTTATGCATCACTTCAGTGATGACATCAGCCACTATTGAGTGAGTCCTTTCCCAGTGGGAGCTGGACACAACCAGAGGGGATAGAGCGAGCTTGTCTCATCAATGTGGCACAACGCTAGGCTTTGGTTCCCTACTGAGTACTCTCCAGGCTCCTGGACTGGCACTAATGGTAGGTGCTTCCAGCACAGAGCGCCATTTACCACCTCTGGAGACAGACCTGTAATCTCTGGAGCACAGAAGCCACAGTAAGATAGAATCAGGGACTGAGGACAAAAAAGTCTCATTTTTTTTCCCCTTAAATCCCTGACATCACCTTTACTCATGTGACTCCTTTGACCACCAAGATGTGTGCCTAAGTGAGTGGCATGTGCTGCTGCTGGGATGGAGCAATGTGAGTGTTACCATCTTTTAGAAGGGTTGTTGTTCATTCAGTCACTATGATCTCCAAACCACAGAGCAGCCAGTCGGTGGCCATTCGAAGGGTCTGAGTCACAAGTCACAAGTGTGGACAGCTTGTGGCCTAGAGCCACCTGGATTGTTTATGAACAATAAATAAAATGCTGTAGTTTAAAACATTAGGAAATAAAGGATAAAACACCAGCTATGTGAGGAGAATAACAATGGAACTGTTTGTTACTGAAGATGTTAGCAGGTACGGTCTTCTGAAAACATATACATATTTTGATATTATATATAATAAATGTATCAGCAAGGCTCTATCAAGATACTAACCTTTGGTTCGATGACCTTCCTTTCCAGATGATGCATATTTACTACAGGGACTTAATATAGAGGAACTGTATCCAGAGACCTCTAGTTTCATCACTTATGATGGGTCGATGACTATCCCGCCCTGCTATGAGACAGCGAGTTGGATAATAATGAACAAGCCTGTGTACATAACCAGGATGCAGGTGAGCTTACCTTCAGTTCGTTGCCCAATGGGAAGAAAGTGTGGGGACTGGCTGAGAAGGTTTTGAGCCTGTTGTGTTGATTGACTAGGATCTGTGCAACCATCAAGCACAAACTGGGTGACATCATGAACAGAAACATGACTGCCTCACAGAAAGCCCAAGAAAGGAGTCAGATGGGTTGGTTCCTTCCGAGGAATGTGAGAATCTGCTCCATGCCTGTTTCCTGGTTTCTGTGGTTTGCCAGAAATCTCTGGTGTTCCTTGGCAGGAGATGTAGCACCCCAGGACTCTGCCGTCATTGTTACTCGGTGTTCTCTATGTGACTGCATCTCTGTCCAAATCCACCCTCTTTAAAGAGACTCCAGTCACACCAAACAAAAACACTAACCTCCATTACTTCATATCAACTTAGCTGATTGCATCAGAAGGAGCCCCACTTCCAAGTGAGGTCACATTCTAAGTGTTACCGATTACCAGTGTCTCCAGTTTACACACACAATTAAGCCCACACCACAGATGTTCACAGAGTCAGCATATGAGATGGACTAACATTAACTACTTATAAAAACACTACACCTGCCCGAGGGAAATAAGATAGCAGAGTCCAAAATCACACTCTATAGATAGACTGCTCAGTGTACAGCTAGAGATGCAAATAGATATAATGGCTCACTCCCGTAATGAACCTGAAGCGGGAGGATCACCACAGGTCCGAAGCAAACCCAGGCTGCAGAAACCCTGTCTCAAAAACGCAATTTTTAAGCTACATTTTTAAAAACCTATACAAGCTATAATATACCTCAGTGGTAGAGTGCTTGCCGGACATTAACAAGACCCTGGGTTCATCCTGTAGCACTGCAGACAAGAAGAATAACCTATGTCCATTTCATTATGCAAGGACTTCTCAGATTTTTTTTTTAATGTGTGTGTCATTCTCCAAGTAGAGGTAACACAGTACACAGCATTTCACAAACATGTTTTGAATGTGGGAGTTGTTTAAGAGCTGTGCAGGAACCAGCCTGGGCCAGCTCTGCTCAGGGGCTCCCTCCAGGTTTGCCGCCCTCCTCCCCTCCCCGGTGATGAGTGTAGATTGTGTGCCTCTGTCCCAGCTCCAGCATCTGATCACCAGTATCCAGAAAGCCTAGAGGGAGGATGTGCGAGTGAGGTAGAACCCATCTCCTTGGCGGGATCCATGTTCACAGCCTGACACCATACAGCAGCTTCCAGTCCTATTGGGACCTTGTTGGATGACAAACAACAATAACGCCCTCCAGATCACTCAAGCTCGGAGAAGGTCCCTTCTCAATTCAAGAGATACTGGAGCAGCTCAGAGAGTTCAAGACCAGAAACTGATATGAGGGACTCACTAGGCAGAGTGCCAGAAGCCCTCCTTACCCCTTTCCTTCCTGTCCCCTTCCTTCTCCTCCCCCTCTTTTTTTCCCTCTCCTCTCCTTCCTATTCCCCTCTTCTTCCCTGTTCCTGCTCATTCTTATCTTCCCTCCTTCCAGGACATTTGATTTACTCTTTTTTTGTTTATTTGTTTCACTGTCTTGTGGTAAAACATCCCAGGTTTTCACAAGAAAGACATGGCAGTGGTCTACCTTAGTTTGGTAGACCAACCACAACAGACTGGGCAGTAACTATGTAGAGTCAAGGAATCAAAAAAAGGCAAAACTACTGACTGGAAACTCATGCTGCAGAAATGCATCTCATTCAAGGATGAGAATCAGTGACTTGTTCAAAGTCCACGAGCTAGCAAGTCAAATGCACCCTGGGTGTCTGAAGGCAGCTATGTACAGTCCTTCAGCTCAGTTCAGCTGGGAAAAGGGGCTCTGAGGACTTCTGACCTTTTCTAGAAAGTTAATGCTGGCCAGACAACAGCCTACTTGGCCTTTCCTCCCCAGCACATCTACAGAGTGGCTGGATCTCACTGCTCTCTCTCTCTCTCTCTCTCTCTCTCTCTCTCTCTCTCTCTCTCTCTTTCTCTCTCTCTCTCTCTCTCTCTCTCTCTCTCTCTCTTTCTCTCTCTCTCTCTCTGTCTCTCTGTCTCTCTCTCTCTCTCTCTCTCTCTCTCTTCACAGATGCATTCCCTACGCCTCCTCAGCCAGAATCAGCCATCGCAGATCTTTCTGAGCATGAGTGACAACTTCAGGCCTGTCCAGCCACTCAACAATCGCTGTATCCGCACCAACATCAACTTCAGTTTACAGGGGAAGGACTGTCCTAACAACAGGGCCCAGAAGCTACAGTACAGAGGTGAGTGCAGTGGCCCCAGGAAGAGCACCCAGGCCAAAGGTCCAGCTTTTAGCTTAGGCCTCTCTCCCGTGGTAGGAGCTCTTGCAGTAAAGTCACTGCCACACCTGATACCACTACTGCCCCCAAACCCCAACCATATTGGTCCTCTTTCCCCTGGGTTCCTTTCATCCCTTTTCTCTCTTAGACACCTACGCAATAGAGTCCTTGTTCCCTTTCAGCCACCACTACTGGACAAATACCCAATTCTATCATTGACCTTTCTCTTTATTCCCCACTGATTTATTGGGAACCTACTGTGTATCAGGTTCACTTAGGTAGTGGCCTTGCTACAGTGGTAATGAATATAAACATGACCCTAACCATGTAGCCTAAAGCAGGCATTGGCACTTTTGTTATAGAGAAGCAGCAATCAAATATTTTAGGCGTTGTAGGTCAGATCTTCTCTGTTCAACTCTAATGACCTAGTGTGAAATCAGCCATAGGTAGCATGCAAATGATGTAGCAGGACGTCAGCTGTGGTCAATATACAAATAAACAGGGACTGTGCTAGTGTCAGGCTATGAACTCAAGTTTTCCTACCTCTGGTCTAAACCAGTACCCCCCGACTAGAACTTTCTACTTGACAAAAATAGTCTATACCTATCTAGCTCTTGGTCATTTGAAGTATGACTAGATGAATGATAACACATTTATTCTTCTCACCCATTTGGCTTCATGGTAACCATGAAGCTCTTGGCTTCCTGGAAAGCACAAGGCTTAAGAAGCCCTGGGGGGGGGGACAGGGAGTAGTACTTTATAGTAAGGCCCCCCTGCACTGTATGCGATTAATTCAGTTGTGCCTTGTTTGTGTTATGTGTATGTGTGTGTGTGTTTGGTTTTGTTTCTCTCTCTCTCTTTCCAGTAAACGAATGGCTCCTCAAGTAAGGAACTAAGCCAAGAAGAATCCCACCTCAGTGAAATTCTACAACTGTGAATTGACGTAACCCAGAATGCTCCCCTTCCCTGCCCTTCCTCCCCCTAAGCCTTTCACTCTTTGGATTGGCCACTTTTTCAATGAAAATTGTCTGCAAAAATGTTTCAGAGGAGTGCATCTCTCTCTCTCTCTCTCTCTCTCTCTCTCTCTCTCTCTCTCTCTCTCTCCACACACACACACACACACACACACACACACACACATACACACACATAAACACAAATGCACACACTCACACTCACACACACACACACACACACACACACAAACACAAGTACACATATACATAGACATGCACACACACACACACATACATACCACCTCCATGATGGAAAAGCCAAGTTTCAGAAACAAAGGTTCATTCATCAAAGGTCTTAGAAGATAACAACAAGTTAACCTTATTACAATTTTGATACTGTTTTCCTGAACGAATAAGTCAACCCAATGAGACTTCTCAGCCTTTGTATATACAAAATTCTTCCAAAAGAGAGTGGGGGAAAAACACACCGCTCTGACAGCATCAAGCGGACTCAGCATCTCACCGTCCCTGACAGTGTCCTGGGCTACTCCAAGGGTGCTGTGACAGGTGACCAGGACAAAGCTGACCAAGGACACTTATTTCTAGATTACGATTCTTCTGTTTACTCAATGATTTAAAAAGAAAAATCTTCAAAAAAAAAATAAATAAAAGGACAGACATCAAAGAGCTATACGTTGTATATATTTATCACCGCAGACTATAAGAATGGAATTATTTCCCTCTTTGTCACATAACTGTACTAGGACTTGCCCGAGATCAGAATCGATCCATTCGCTGTTTCTTGTTTTCCGAAGGTCATACATTGTGTTTGATTATTGTTAACAGCCCAATAAATGTGTTTAATGCGTTGATTTCATTTTTTCTGGCTTTGGTCTGTTCTCCTTCCTGCCAGGCTAAGCCCTAGCCCCACGCAGCTATTTTCTTGGCTCTCCCGTGTCCCTTCATCTCCATGTCTTGTTCATTTGCAGCCAGTTTTACTGAGTTTGTGGCAAGCAGGAATGCATTTGCTAAGCAGGTATATCTATCTTTCACTCCACCCCATGGCTCGATCCTTCATCCCAGGTGAGCTACACCTGACCTAGCAGGCAACAGATTCCTTGCGTTTCAAAACTGCCATTTCCCCCCAACCCCTGTGATGCTCCCGAAGGAATGCACTTTGCCTTGTAAATTCCTGGGAAATTGGGGTATCTTTTCTCTCCAGGTGCAGCAGATCTCACAAAGTACAAAAGAATGCCTTTCTTTTCTTGTTTATAATGGTCACTCACTGTGTTTGGTTACTGTCAAAAAAAAAAAAAATCAATAAATGTGTTTAACAAGTTGCCCAATGCCCCTGTCTGAATTTATTGAGAAAAAGGATGCCTGCCTCCTGCTTAAGTTTCCTGAGCCCTGCTGGGTTCACCTTGCAATTGCATCCAGCCAGCAGGGCAACCAGAGCCCCTGGAACAGGCTGTCTGGCCAGTCCCAGAACCAGATAATTAATACCCTGTTGAGAAAACATATAGGCTTTGCTGCTGGAAGGAATAAGTTGGATGTTCGGTTGGTTGCCAAATTAAAAATAACTTTCATCTCTCCTCTCTGTCACAATCTCCAACAAGAGAGGAAGTACTGACAGGTGGGTTTGTACAAACAGCACCGACAGGGTAGATGTATTGGAAACCCCACCTAGGGGCAAGGTACATTGGTAATGAAAACTTCAAACAATCCACTCTCTCATAATTACAATGCTGTGCTAAGCTGGATCTTCCTTTCCACTTTTTACATTAATGGTAGTTATAGGATAGCCTGAGCCACACGGGACTCTAGGTCTACTTTGAAGTAGTTGCATTTTTACACAAAACGAATAATCTACAAAATGTTTAGGATGAGAAGGAAGCAGCCTTGCACTGTGCGGCTGGCTTTCCTTCACAGGACGGGGTTAGGATTGATCACCTGGGGGTGCTAGACTAACATCAAGAGAAACAGGAACTCTGCAGTCTGGACAAAGAGGTGCCAAGGAGGAACACGAGGAAGCCGGACTGCAGGGACCTGGGCTCCCAGGCCCTTTTCTGTTACCAGTGTCCTCTGAGTGATTAGATTACAGGACTGAGACACCACACTGATCTTCAAGAACAAAAGTGTTTGAAGTATAAAACTCCCTAGGACTTGGCCTGATAGGAATGTTGAGAAGCAAGCCTATGAACACATTTTGTCATCTAGGAAGCTGAGGGTGGGTTGTGCACTGTGTACTCTGTTCTGTGGAATTTGCCCGATATCTGGCTTCAACTGTCAGAGCCCTGGCTAGTATGGATGTCCCTTTCTCCTAGGAGGGATCTGAAACTAGGGGTGCACTATCATTTTCCTTCAATCAGACAGGGGTGGGGTGGGGGAGGGGTGACCGTGCATGTAAGAGCAGGCGGAGAAAACAGAATGGTAGAAAAGAGGGAAGTGAAATTTTGAAGTTGTCTCTGGAGAACACATTTTGTGTTTCTACGGCCATTAAGGCCTTGGTCCCATCTCTCTAGGTAGCAGTCTGGTTTCCATGGTAACAACAGGACAATCACAGCTGGATGTACTAAATGTTCCTGTGTGATGATGACCTGGAATCCAGGCAGGAGATGGGCTGGAGACTGATAGACCAGGTGGTTAACACATCCCCAACATCCCTGGAGTGAACCCTCCATCCTGAAGCCCTAGTTTTCTTGCTCCAGAAAGCTTAAGAATAGGATTCTGGGAGTCTAAACTCATTCTCATACCTTCAGTGACTAGCCGCTTAAACATAAGGGAAGATTTGCCAAGACTCCAGCCAAAGAAAGATTTGTACATCACATCCTGGGAAGCAGGTTTCCTGTGGCCCAGGCCCTGTGCTAAGTGTTTCCATCCGTATCATTTCACACACTCAGGAACCCGAGACATAACTCCCAATGCTGTTGCCATACTGGAAATGTAGAACTGGCTTCTTAGAGACTGAATGACTAGTTCATCAGTGAGAAAGCCAGACATGTTTTAAAACATGCCTCCAACCACCACTGTCCCCTGGGACTGGTGGAAACTACAGTTCATCAGCTCACGAAAAGCTGTTCACACTCTGAGGCGGAGGCTGAGCAAGTCTTCGTGAGCCTGACGTCCATTCATATAAGAACTGCTCAGTCTTGCTAACTCCCTCTCTAGAAAGACTCAACTTGGTACAGGCTAGAATCACTTAAGCACAATGCCCTCCACCTTCATCCAGGTTACAGAAAGTGCTAGGAGCCCCTTCCTTCAATGTCTTTTAATCTTCTATGTTAGCATGCAGAACATTGGATTTCATCAGAGCACTTCAGTGTGTATGTCACTATGCTTATTCTTACTCATCCCCCCACACACACACACACTGTCCTCCATTTCCCCTTATTGGTCCCTCTCCTCTCCCTAGTTAGTCCTTCCCCCTGCTTTCATATCATATGTATCTCACAATCCTCTCTCATTCCTCACTGCTCTTTATGGTTGTTGTGGTCTTACTGGAGGAGGTAAGTTACTGGGGGTGGGCTTTCCATTCCCATATATATATGTGTGTGTGTGTGTGTGTGTGTGTGTGTGTGTGTGTGTGTGTGTGTGTGTGTGTGTGTGTGTGTATATATATATATATATATATATATATATATATATATATATATATATGTGTGTGTGTGTGTGTGTGTGTGTGTGTGTGTGTGTGTGTGCAGCCACCACAGATCATCGCTCCCAATTATTCAGCTTGCAAGCTTCTTCAAACTGTTTTTGAACAAATAAAAACAAGCTGGAAGTCAGGTGCTTGGGAAAGATGAGCTATGTTCATAATTTTTTAAAAAGGCATAGGCATGTTACAGCCCTGCCAATTCTTACTTTATTGTGATTTTCCCAGACGACACTACCGCCCAATCTCACTGCAGCCCTATGTCACGCCCTGTCCTACCCCTCCTCGACTCAGGCCCAAGCTATGGCAACATCTACCCAGCAGGTCCACTACCTCCAGCTTCCAGGTAAATGGGAAGTCTCTGGATATCAAGATCTCAAAAATACCAATATTGCTTGAAACAACTTGTATTCACATTGGAAAGAGGTTGTAAGAAATGCAGGCTGGGCTGGGCTGGGCTGGGCTGGGCTGGGTAGCTAACCAAACAAAACATTTTCTATCGGCACAAATACAAAACTAAACAGAAAATCTGAGGGATGCCAATTGAAACTAATTTGGTAGTGAAACAGATTCCCGGAACAGCACACACTGGGCACACTGGATCTAGGGCTTAACTGGAATGAGACGTCGTTCAGGAATTTTCTGGCAAGTCAGAAGGACACATCCCCACCTAGACATTGCCAACCCACCAACACACAACACCTGGTGCCAATAAGCCAAAACCTTCAACCTGAGCGCATCTTCTAAGACTAACAGCTTCAGTGGTCCCTGGTGGTTTTCAGACTAAAAGACCAAGTTCTTTAGCAAAGTCTTCATTAATGAGTTCTCAGCAGAGGTAAGTAAATGCAAGCTTAGGTCCCATTATGCAGGAGGCCAATGATCCCATATTCTTGGCTGTGTTCCAGACATTATATTCTCTAGCCACCTGGACTCATGTCACCACTGAGGTTACAGTATTCGTTCCAGTTTTTCTTCATCTGTGAAAATGCTACACAACCTTGAAGAGACAGCTCAAACGTCAGATTAAGGGTTTTTTGATCTCTCAAGATGTGCTTGGAAAAACTCTGCCATCATCTGAGCTCATAGCATATAGATTGCACCTTCAATATCTCAGTTTTAGAATATATATACATAATATTATATATAACATATAATATATATTATATATAATATATTATATATATATCTTACATATATAAATAAAATAGGGGCTGGAGAGATGACTCAGTGGTTAAGAGCACTGGCTGCTCTTCCAGAGGACCCAGGTTCAATTTCCAGCACCTACATGGCACCTCAGGAACTGTCTGTGACTCTAGTTCCAGGGGATATAAAGAACTACATGTGGTCCTGTGTTTTTCTGTCTCTGTAGCAATTTGAAGTTTCCTAAAGGCAGAGGTAAGCTCTCTACTTATCTTTTTTTTATCTCTCATTCCTATGCACAGAAAAATAAATCAGTCATAGTGATCTGCAAATAGTAGGTATTGTAAGAGTACAATATACATATTATTCTTGTAGGATAAAGAATAATCTAGAGGTTATTCTAATAGAAGGTTTAGAAGGTCTGCCAAGTAATTCTGGGCCTTATTTAACAGATAAAGAAATTCAGGATCAGACAGCTAACGATGCACACCCAGGTTCACAGAGCTAGAGGGGACTGGAACCAGGAAGTTACAGAAGAGGATGAAGCCTTCCTGCTGAGAGTAGAGAAAGTTCAGGTGAACATGCTCTCAGCTGGTGCTAGAATGGAAGAATTCTGCCCTGAAGGGCTATCATCATAAAATTCACCCAAGTAGACCAGCTATGATCTGAATGCTTGGACCCTGCCCTAAATTACATTCTGAAATTCTCAAATTTAAGATGTCAGGAGGGTAGGATCTTTAAGAAGTGGTTAGGTCATGGGTGTGGGCCCTCATGAATGGCATTAATGCCTGCTCCTATGACACAAGACCAAAACAGACTTCTCACCCTTCCACCATGAAGGACATGGCAAGAAAGAATCACCTATAAGCCAGAATACGGTAGGTCTTGGCAAAATTAAGCCAACCTTAACCTTGAACTTCCCATCCTCCATAACCATGAAAGATAAACTGCCATAGCTTGTGAAGCATCCACTGTATGACCTTACAGTCCAGACAGTAGTAGTAGGCCTCAATAGGAACTGCGTCAATGGCTCACAGCCAATTGAATCAAAGTCTCTGAATCCAAGCCGTCTGGGGAATCTTTAAAGCCAACAGTTAGTCCATGCTACCATCTGCAATGTTGGCTACCCATCTGAGTCATCTGGTATGCTTGGAATAGTAGCACCTGGATAAGTGTTCCTAGATCTAAATCTTCTCTGGGTAAACCTGATACTGGCTAAGAGTAAACACCACTGTTCTATACTATGATATTTGCCAGCCACAGCCAGGTATGTATAAGCCACCTGACCCCCCAAACAAACAAACTAATGAATGACAGAGAAGTTAACTGAGGTGAATGAATGAATGAATGAATGAATGAGCAAACCCCTCACTGCTAGGAGCTGGTGAGGACAGAGAGCCCACCCCACAAAGGCAGCCTCTTCACCTCGGAGCTCATTCAGACTCATCAGGATTCTGAGGCTCATGAATAGTTCATTTTAGGCAGAAGTTAAAAGGATTAAAGAATAGGCACGCCATCACTCTGTCCAAGCACTCTGCCCAAGTGAGTGGCAGCTTTACCCCATCACCAGACAACAAGACAAGATGCTCCAGCCTCCTGGCCTTCAGGTGCCTCCAGAGTGAAATGGATATAATCATTGCTTTTCATATCCTAACCGGTTGTGAAAACAAACCCAGAGACAAGGTGAGAAAAGGCTTAGGGGAAGTGTTAAAACAAATGTCCGGGAAGAGCTAAGAGAGAGAAGGCAGATGATTCTGCAGCTGTATATGGAGGGGTGTGCACATCTAGAAACACTGATTCTCCAGCCATCCGGTGAGCACCCAGTGTTTTAGGCACAAACCCGATCCTCTAAGAAGCAGGAATAAAAAAGGAGACGCAGCCACAGCCTATTATAGGGAAATACCTCATCAATGCAAATGTTAGAGGTAAAAACTAGCACTGTCTCAAGAAATGCTTTGAGGGCTCAGGATTGGGGGTTAGAGAGAACAGACCCTCGTGAGGGATTGTACAAGGGAGAAACTGGTTCCAGCAGAGGCTCCTGGGAAAGAAGGCTGCTGTAACACACGACCCTGAATGCACCCCACCACTTCTAAAAAACTCTCTTGAGTTGATAAAGCTCAAAGTGTGGTCAGGTGAATAAGAAGGAAGCTGGCATTCCGGAGAGAAACCCACATAAAGAGATAGCAGAAGTGATGTGCCCAAATGCTATAGGGGTCAGTGTGGCCCCAATTCCCTGTAAAGTCAGCTAGCTCTCATCTGCAAGAGTTTCATTGGGTCCCTTTAGAGCTGAGGACTGACACAACCCTTCCCCCGATTTACTTCATTTGCTGGACCCTGGAGGTTCCGTGCTGGACCCTCGACTAGGCACAATGGTGAAAAGCTGAAGAGTAAGCCCCAGTTCAGTTCCTGGCATTAAGAAGTTTAAGGTCCATTTTGGAGTGGTTATGAATAAGCATGGAGCTCCTGCCCTCTATGTGACTTGGGGAATGTCTAAGTCAGAATTGTTTAGGAACCTCCAGGCAAGTTGGCAGCCTGTGATTTTACAGCCTGCACACAGCACAAAAGTGTCCAACTGCGGGGATGACTAAGGACAGTGTTTTGCAATTCATCAGCTCCCAGGGAATGAACACCTTCTTGTAATTCACCACAAGAGGCCACTTGTGCTAGGCGAGGCCCTGAGCAGAGACTTTAAGAATGATAGGAAATTCAGAAATGAAGAACAAGGTCTTGATTGAAAAGCTCGGCGGGGAGCTTTAGTAAAGGAAGCTGGGTTTCTATAAGATCTGCAGGTAGCAGGATGGGAATGAGTGGGAGGCAGAATGGTGAGCCAGCCAGATGAGCGGAAGAGCCAGGCTCAGAGCTGAGGTTACAACAAGCCCAGCAGGTACTCTAGGGATGATGAGCACTCTATAGTCTCCATACAGATCACATGAAAGTGGGTGGGTTTCAGGATGGGAGCGGGTGGCAGTGTGCAAAGCAGGAGGCATGGTGGTTCGCAAAGCAAGAAGGGTAGCTATGAGTACAGCAGAAAGTAGCAGCGGGCTCAGCAGAAGAGCTAAGTGTCCCTAGACCTGACCAGCCTGGTAAGTTCTGAGCTCCACAATTCATGTGTCCATGACACCTAGCAATTATCCTTTGCTTCTCAGTCTGAGATTTCCCATTCATTAAAAAATACAAGTCATAGCTGGGCTCTGGTGGCACACACCTTTAAGCCTAGCCCTTGGGAGGCAGAGGCAGTCAAATCTCTTGTGAGTTCGAGGCCAGCCTGGTCCACAGGGTGAGTTCCAGGACAGCCAGGGCTACACCTAGAAACCCAGTCTTGAAAATTAATTAGGGGGCTGGTGAGATGGCTCAACGGGTAAGAGCACCCGACTGCTCTTCTGAAGGTGATAAGTTCAAATCCCAGCAACCACATGGTGGCTCACAACCATCCGTAACGAGATCTGGCTCCCTCTTCTGGAGTGTCTGAAGACAGCTACAGTGTACTTATATATAATAAAATAAAATAAAATCTTTTTTTAAAGAAAATTAATTAATTAATTAATTAATTATTAATTATTATATAATTATTATTATGTATAATAATTATTGTTATATAATTATTATGTATGGAATATTGTTGATCATAAATAGGAACAAAGTAGCAATACGTGCTTCAAATCTGATCAGAATCAAAAGGAAGTCGCTTTTGTCAACCCTTAATGGGAGACAGGGGAGACAACAGAGACAGAGATGGAGACAGAAGAACAGAGATGTTATGGATTAGGGGATTCCGTGTCTGTATAGCTAACAGCAAAAGCTGTTTTCCAAAGACTAACTGGAACCACAACCTTTCATGAAGGCCACAATAACACACACACACACACACACACACACACACACACACACACACACTTCTCCAAGGACATCTGCTCAACAGCAGCCTATTTCATCTTGAGGTGCTAGGCCCTTGTTATTGATCCCCGTAGCTAACAGTTATTGCTTTTGTTTGTTTCAAAATATCTAACATGATTCTCCTACAATGGCCTTTAAAAAGTTCCTTTTGTTTCCGCCTCCTTGAGTCTGCTAGTAGTTCAGAAACATAAGAATTCCCATTGTGATGTTCTGCTACTCTCAAATAAAGGTTGTTATGGGGGAAAAAAAAAAAAGGAAATCCCCTAACCTGTCTGCAAGCCAATATTCAGAAATACAGTAGCAAAAGAGAACTAACTGCCTGCTTCATAGACTCTTAGCCTGGCAGACAGTAGGAGACAACTGTGAAGCTGAGCAGGAAGAGAGCATAGCACCTCATCTTGGAATATACATGTCTAGGTGCAGGATGTCTATAGAAGGAAGAAGAAGGAAGCTTTAGGTTACTGCTGGCTCAGAAGTCTACAGTAGGCTGATGTCTTCTCCCTGTTTCCAAGACCCTGACCGTTCAAACTCTTGAGACCCCATGTGTTAAATCAACAGTCCGGTTTCTCAATGTCTTGCCTTGAGAGAAGTCTCAGTTAATAGCTGCTTCAGGAGATAGACCAGAGAACCTAAAAAGAATGGCGTTCAAAGGGAGACTCCAGGAAGGAAGCAGTGTGAGGGAGGGGTAACAGATTGCTAATGTTCATCAGACAGACTGTTTCATGGGGGATTGATCCCTTCAACTATATGATCTGGGAACTGTCGTTATAGGCTCCGTTTTACAGAGGTCAATACTATTCAGTAATGAAGAAGCAAGTCTACGCTAGCTAGAGCCCTTGTACCTCACCAGTCTATCATGGAACCTGTCAGAAAAATGTGCTGAAAATTACAAATATGTGTGTGTGTGTGTGTGTGTGTGTGTGTGTGTGTGTGTGTGTGTGGCAGAGGTTAGTTAAAATAAAGAACAACTATATTCCAAAAGAACTAAAAGCAGGTGTTCAGACAAGTACATATATTAATGTGTCCATAATAATAGTGGTCACGAGGGTCAAAGGGTGGAAACAGCCAAGATGCCCAGTAAAAGGATAAGCAAACCATGGCATATTCATGCAATGGGCCATTATGCATCCATAAACAGTAACGGACTGCTGGCATATGATACTGCATGGGTGAATGCAAAACACACTATGAAAGGAAGATAGAAAGGAATTAGACACAAAGGGCCACCAATTCTATGATTCCATTAATGCGACATGAGTGTAGAAATCCACAGTGACAGAATGAGGATTCATGGTTGCCAGTGACAGAGAGAGACGGGAACCAGGACACCATCTTAACAGGTACACAGCTTCTGTTTTGTTTTTCAATTAGTGTGCAAGAAGTAAAGTTTCATTATGCCATTTCTATACTTAATATTTTGTTGGTTTGTCTCTACTTCTCTTCTTTATTTCCCTCCCTCTCCCCAACTTGTATCCTTTCAATTTCATGTCACATGTACCAACTGTGTGTGTATATTCATATATATATATATATATATATATATATATATATATATATATATATATACATAGTAAATATATAAATTAATTTGGGCAGCTGGGAAGATGGCTCAGTGGTTAAATCACTTCTCATATAAGGATGAGGACCAGAGTTTGGGTCCCTAGGAGCCTCATAAATGCCACATGGCCATGGCTGCTCAGCTGTAATTCTAGTCTCAGAAAACAGAAAGGAGATCTGCAGAGGAGGCTGGCTAGGGAGATTTGCCATGTAATGAGCTCCGGGTTTGCTTAAGACATCCTGCTTCAATGAGTAAGGTGATGGATAGAGGATGATTCCCAACATCAACCCTGGACCCCATATACACGGTCACTCTCATGCATATGCACCTACACACACACACACACATACACACACAAACACACAAACACATGCAAATGTGCATGCATACATGCAAATGTGCATAAATTCATACAGGCACACATGAAAATGGAAAGGGGAAAGGAGTAAATAAATACAAATCAACTCAGCTTTGGCTTAGCTTTGGAGTGATGGAAAATGTATTGGAACACACAGAGGCAGTTATTGTATGCTGCTGTGAATTAATCACTTTCAAATGGCTAACTTTATTTGATGAGAACTTTGTCTCCATTTAAAAACTCAAAACTGGCAATGCTACCAATGAGGGGGCCTGCTTGAGAGGAGGAAATGATAGAGGAGCATCTGTAGGGAATGATAGGGAATAGATATCATCAGCCTATGGCTCAGAGCTTTTCTTAAACCAAATTATGCTGCCTTACTTACTTGGTTAGTGGGGAAGCACAGCAAATGGAAATGTCTTCCTCTCATTGAAAACATCCCATGTTCTGGGCCTTAATAAAGGAGCTTTTCAGACGCAATTTATCTAACATTCTTCATAGTCATGTTTTACGTGACTATGTTATCCCAAAGCACCACGAGCCAACCAGAGTTTGGGAGTATTTAAATGACTGCCCAATAAGCCTGTTCTCAATGAGCGGCAGATCTGGGATTCAAACTCAGAACTCTCAAGCTGTTGGACACTGTGCCTCACTACCTTCATCTCTCTGTTCCTGAATTCAGAGTCCCTCCTAACACCAGCATTGCTTTCAGACCAGGTGACCATTCCTGCCAGCATTCGGTAACACAGCGTTAAGTCCTCTGAACAGAGAAACGCAAGCTCAAGCTCAGAAGTAGCTGGTTCTAACGCTCTCTGGCTGACAGCCATAGCAAGCAAGAGTAGTCCTTGCAGGTGCGCTGATCTTCTCTACCAACCAGAGAAGGACAAAGAACAATCCCCAGTGCTCAGAGCAATTGTTTTGTTTCCAGTCTATTAAAACACCTGTCAAGTCATGGTAGCCATTTCCAAGATTCTGGCTGCAGAACTATTCAGAAAGAACTCTCTCTTGTATGATAAATACCCAGACCAAATTAGAGCAAGAAGCTGAACATGACAGAGAACTCAGACTCCTTCCTGTGGTGTCCAAAGGGCGGAAACAGTGAAGGGCAAGGAAGGATCTGTCAAACACCTACATGAGGCTGAGGATGCAAAAGGGATAATAAATCTCTTCGGGAGGAAAGCCAGCACCAACAAGAGAAAATGGTAGTAATACAGTCTGTATCCAGGAACCCACACAGCTCAACCGTCACTAAGTGCTAAACAATCCAGGCTTGCCCTGGAGACATTGAGAAACTCTTAGAGGTACAGCAGAATCTACTGGGAGTGGTGAGAGAGAGAGAGAGAGAGAGAGAGAGAGAGAGAGAGAGAGAGAGAGAGAGAGAGAGAGAGAGATTTGGTGAGACTCCAAGAAACCTCCAGAAGGAAATAGTACTATCTGTAAGCAACCAACCATCTCAGCCCATGTTTGAGATCAGACTCTAACTACTACTTGGACTTCTTAAAGACATTCTACAAAAGTTAATGGTTTTGAAGAAAGAAAAATTATTAAATGGGTGGGGATTTCAGAAGCAAAATACTTAAGTCCTTAGTTTGAGTTAAGAGATTTGTCAGAATTGGAAACTTATATGCCAATACCCCACACACCAGTTATCTAAGTCCATCCCTGAGGTTTGGGTATCCCGATGCTGAGATGTGGCTTTACAGTACTGAGGTTCTCTGAAGGAACTGAACCAATGGGGAATGTACTACAGCGGCTTCCACAGAATGGCCTGAGTAGCTCAACAATGGCTATCTGCACACTAGACAAATTCAGACCCCAGTCCACGAGGCTGGATACCAGAGCTATACCAATCTGGCACTGAAGACCTAGAAGAATCTCACAGAGCCATTGGAAGCCCAGTGGAGCTTGGTTCAGAGAAGGTTGGATGCAGCAGCAAAGGAGTTGATTACACCAGTAATGGAGAGAGTAGGAGAAAGCTAAGCCTGCCTTTGGGTCTGCTTTTACATGGGATTCCACAACTAGGGGCCACCCACACTTAGGGCTTGTCTTCCTGCTTCAGATAACCTGATCAAAACCAGAAAACAAACAAACAAAACCCTCACAGGTGGGTCGAAAGAATGATGCATGGTGATCAATGCCTTGAGAGAGGTTCCAGGAAAAAAAAGGCAAAGGACCTTCTACCTTAGGTACATTTCGTTCTCTGAATTGTTCTTGGATGTGGTTACATGCCTCCTGTGACAAGCATTTACATTCAATTTATGAGACATGTTTATCCCTGTTAGATACCAGAACATAGCTATAGAATCCAATCTGGTGAGTGAATCCTGAATATGGACCCAGATACAATCTATAGTACTTGTCAAGCAATTGTGTTTAAATTGCTCAGTCCTGGGAAAGTTCTAGAAAAGGGCTGCTCTGTTAGTATTTAGTATGTGCTCTCTGATATTTATTTATGTTTATCTGAAGTCATACAGCCTTCCCTGTGTTCTTTCTTCAGTACACTTGTATATAAGGAATACTGAAACTCAAGCAAGGTTCTCTGCAGCATCCGATTATAGTCCGTCCAGTTCTTTCAGATCTCAGGCACAGCAGACAAGATCAGCACAGGTCCACCGCAGATGCGTGCCCAGTGGCTTGTCTATTAGTTGATTCCAGATCCAGTCAAGTTGACAGCCCAGATTGGCCATCACAGTGTACATTATCAACGTAGGAATGTATACATCATCAATGTAGAAAACTGGCAGAAATAAGGCATAGAGAGAGGATGACTACTCTAATGAAACTCCAATTACAAGTGAAAGAAAGAGAACAGAGAATGGGTTTTAAATGTGGGCTCCTGTCTTCAGCTCTTCATGTCATCAGCCAGCTGAGTGGACATAGCTCTAATTCTCTAAGAGATTCAGGCTTCTTTTGTAAAGGATAGGATACCACCTTCCATTCTCTTTCTAATTTATTTCCATAGAGAAGTCTTCTCTCTCTTAAATTCTTAAAGTCGCTCTTAAATTCTTTACTTAAAAAGAGAAAGATTTTTCAAAAGTAAACCAAGTTTCACATTTAATTAAACATCTACCATGCACAAGTGTCTCTACAACATTCTGTGGTTCTCTGAGAGCCTGCGCCTGCTTCCAGGCAGGTCAGGATTCCAATAGAGGACTAACAAGACATACAAAGGCACACGGTGCAAAGAGCAGGTCAAACCTAAGAACTGGGAAACACATCCAGAAGGAGTCTGGGTCTACAGTTCTGAGTTTTCTGTGAGACAGTTGGAACCAGTAATTACCCAACCACATAAGCATCTGAGCCTGACAGTCAGCTCTGCCCTGGGCAAAACATTCAGAGTGTAAATGACAAGTTTTTATACTTTTGGAGAGAGGGAGAGAGAGAGAGAGAGAGAGAGAGAGAGAGAGAGAGAGAGAGAGAGAGAGAACATGCTGCCTCATCCCCTGTTTCTGGCTGCAGAGGTAAACAGAGCTAGCTACCTGGTTGAGGGAGCCTCTAGGATGCTCCTTTATAGTTCTGGAACAATGTCACCACAGGCAGCTCCTCCTGTGCCTTCCTCTCTTCCCACCTGTCACTCCCTGGCTCACAGTTCCAGAAATTACAGCCGGGTGGCCAGCTGGGTCCCTTGCTTTTGTATCAAACAGCACAGCAGGGAGAAGGGAAAGGTGAAGCTGTTCCAATGAGGGCAGCTAGGAAGCAGATTAGAGAAAGGATCCAGGGTTTTGATATCCCCTTGAAAGGCACACCCCCGCTGACACACCTTCCTCCAGCTAAGCACACCTCTCCACATTTCCACTACTTCCCAACGGGGCTATGAGCTCCCATTCCTCCCCCGTGTGTATCTGTATCACAAACACTTTGTCACTTAGTCTGTAATTGTTGAACTGTCATCCCCTAGGCAGGCAAATCTGCCATGTCTCGTTTGTAGTCTGAGTACCAAACATGTCACCAGGTATGTATACATTCCTAACTAATGTAGAACGAATGGATGGAATGACTGAGAGCCCTGGGGAGCTTCTCAGAAATCACACATGCATGAATGCATGTATGCATTTGGTCCAATAGTTGTGCAAATTTCCCAACTGGTAGTCATGTGCAAGCTGAATGTGCAGAGGATGGTGCTCTGGAGAGGCGGATTAGAGCAGCTGGTCTGCCACTATTGCAAACCTCCGCTTCTTAGTGGCAAATGTGCCCATACTCAATCATTAGTGCCATGTCCTGTCCTAGATCCACAGGCAACCTTAGGCAACCAACCTTATTTACACCTTAGGCAACCAACACTTCCCCAGGGTCCCACTACAGATGGTAAAGCCCTGGTTTCACACACAGGCAGTGTGGTGTCAGATCCAGGATTTCAACCCCTTCAGAATAGCCTTCCGGTTTGTGATCTAGCCATCAATCCTCACTCCGTGGGTCCCAAAAGATTTGGCCCTGTTTTTTTATCCAGGCCTGGAATTACATGGCATTAACTTTACTTTTATAGTCAGTGCCAAGACCTGACCTGCAAGATCTGTGACTCCTGTAAACCAGGAGGCCAGAGGTCCTCTGATAGAAGCCTTGGGGAGGGATCTTTGAGACAGGAGCAATGGCCCATGTGATGCATAGAAGGGACCTATGTGAGCCTCCCAGAGGACCTATGTGTGCCTCCCAAAGCCTTTTGAAGAAAATGCTGCATAGAGCCCAAATTGCCTGGAATAAAATATCTTAGAAGGACCCTGTAGGGCATGTTTAAAACTGAAGTTCCACCAACAGCCTCTCTAGCTAGCTACACAGGGTATGTCTGAATAAGGAATACACTCAAATTACTTATTGTTTCTCAGAGGAACTGTCACCCACAAGCTGTCAGCCTGTGTTGCAGAGAAGCCCAGACTAAAAATACCAGCAGAACTCTTAGCCTTCGAGATTCCTTCAGTATTAGAGTTAGGATAGCAAAAATAATAGGGAAATCTGCACTTACTTCAAGATAAGAGCTTGTTGTATAACCTATCTATAACCCTCCCAACAAAGTTCCTGTTATTATTCTAGTTTGTATGACTGAGTAACCATTGGACTAGAAAGATTGCCTCTGAGCAAGCCCACCACTGTGTACTGCACCTATATGCCCAAAAGAAAAGAAATATACAACAAATTAATAGCTACAGTCATCCTGCTGTGTTATAGTACACAGACATTTTTTTTGCTCTTTGAATTGACACCTGCTTGCTAAGATAGTGACTATGAGCCACCCACCAGCATAAAAGACAAGTAAGCCAAAGGCTTGAATGTTCTCACACTAGCAAGTTGCTTATTCCCATTCTTGAGCTAGAAACCCTCTTCCTGAATGACTTAAGGATCGTCAGACTTGCTTGTGTAGTTCTGCACCAGCTGCTGAATAATAAGAAAACAGGAAACCCACCGAACCCAGTGATTGGCAGTGCTCTGTGCCCATGGCCTGTTCAACTCTATGGTTTTTGGCTGTCTCTCTTGCTGGTGTAGACCCTGACCCAAGCAAAGGGCACCCTTGGATGTCATGTTTGATACCTCCACTGTGGCCCAGCTGGGTTTTACACTTGAGGACAGTCAGAATGCCACCGCCACACACAGACCCTTTGTTCCAGGCTCAGTGACTCTCCTAGCCATATTTTACGGAGGTCCCATTCCCTTCTCCAGTGGGCACCCACCACAATGCATGTGAGAGTATCTCCTAACTTGGAACCTCAAAAGGGAAGTGCTGGGCCCTGGATCTGTTTCTCCTCAGTGACCCCTTAGCGCCCATGCAAATGGAGCCCCTTCTTTACAGAGCCAGCGATTCAGAGCTAAGGCTACTTCCAGGGAGAGCCTCTTACCTCCTGTCCTGAGGATGGAAAGAAGCCTCTGTCTTAGTTTACTTTCGATTGCTGCGATAAAGGCCACAGGAAAAAAGCAACTTGAAGAGGAGTTGGTTTGTTTGACTTAGAGATCACTGTAATCAGGAGAAGCCATGGCTAGAACCTAGAGTCGGGAACTGAATGAAGCAGAGGCCATAAAGGAATGCTGCTTGCTGGATTGCTCCTCCTGGCTTGCTCAGCTTGCTTTCTTTTCTTTCCTTTCCTTTCTCCCTTTCTTTCCTTTCTTCCTCCCTTTCTTCCTCCCTTTCTTCCTCCCTTTCTTCCTCCCTTTCTTCCTCCCTTTCTTTCTTTAAACATTTCATAATCTTTTTTATATGAGTATGAGTGTTTTCCCTGCATACATGTCTGTACACAATGTGCATGCCTGTTGCCCATGTTGATCAGGAGAGAACATCGGATCCTCAACTGGAACTAGAGTTGTAGGTGGTTATGAACCACCATGTGAGTTCTGGGAATTAAAGCCAAGACCTCTGCAAGAGCGACAAGTGTTCCTAACCACTAAGCCATCTGCCAAACCCCCTCAATTTGGTTTCTTATTCACCTCAGGTGACCACCCACCCTCATGTGACACCAGCCACGGTAGTTGGGCCCTTTCACATCAATCAAGAAACTTCCCCATAGGCTTGCCTAGAGGTCAGTCTGACAGGGGCATTTTCCACAGTCGAAATTCCCTCTTCTTAGATGACATTAGCATGTGACAAATTAATGGAAAACAACAACAACAACAACAATAAAACCTAATCAATGCATCATCAGTCTTCCATTTGAGGAACTCTTCCCTAAAGAAAAATCTACTCCAAGTCTGTTTCTCTGTCCACACAAACAAGAAAACTACAAACTACAACCAGAAACTTCTTAGAAATCTGAAAAATAGGTACTGTTTTCTATGGTTTGTTCCAAATATGGTCCATTCCCCATGAAACTTCTACTGGCGTTTAATCCCCATTGTGAGGTATTAAGAGAGCTTAAATTTAATCCAGCTATAGTGTTTAGCCATAGAGCCTCAAGAAGCATTTAGGATTAAATAACGTTATCAGAATAGAGCCCTCATGGTTGAATCCAGATAATTTACTTTGAAAAACAGAAAAACTAAGAGGGCCTGCATGCACTAGCTGCAGGCATAGTCACTGTCTCTTGCCATTTAATACACTCTGGATTATCTCTGGACTCTTGTCAACAAGATGGCCATCAGATTCAACCCCTTAACTGTGAACCTCCAGAAACCACACATTTCTTTTTATTGAAACATAACCACTTTGTGCTATGTTATTAACAACAGAACATGTGTTAATAGTCCATTCCATTAATTTTTCTGCTATGAATGTTTATTACTCTTTAAATAAGGGAAAAGTTTACTTTCTATTAAGACATAACCTTCATTTTGTAGATCCTCATAGTTTGTTTGATCATGGGAAGTATTATGTTCCAAAGAAGGATCCAATAAGCAAAAGCCAAACACACTCATTCCCTTGCCTTCCTCTATCTGAGTGGGCTCAGCACATGCTCCAGAATGGCTACTTCTAAAAGCCTTGCCTTCTACTCCCAGCCATACCCAGCTCTCCAACTCTTAGCCTAGCCCTGATTTCTTCTTTTCTCTCATGCCCTTCCCCACACTAGCTATACTTTCTTGATTCCCCAACCAAACTCATATTAAGAGAGGAAGGAAAAGGTGAAAGATTGGTCCTTACATGCTCATAGGTATAGATACATACACATGTGGTGTTTATAACTCTACATAATATATGCACATGTATATACATAAGATTTTACTTGGGAAGCTGGCCCATCTACCTTAGTAGAGTATGTTTAGTTAAACCACAGCTGCCAGTGCTGTGTGCAGATGGTGAGAGGGCTGAAGGGACTGTGAGAAAGGATCTCCATGGCCAGCTCAAACATGGAATAACAAAGGTCTCTCTCTTCCCCTTTGATGAACACTCTCTTCCATCTGCACATTATGGAGACCACTGTCACCAACCTAAACATCTAATGAAAGAGATTCAGAGAAATGGGAGGATTCTCCAGCTAACACTGTGTGCTTCCCAGGGACACATGAAGGTGTCCCCTTCCACAGAAATCGATGCAGAATGACTAGAGGCTTAGAGATGACTTTTAGAGTGGCTGAGATCAGTGTAGGACCTGAGGGAAGAAGGATCTATCACCAACAGTTGGAGAATCATCAACAGACCTCCTCTGAGAAGAGACTCAGATCAGTGGTTCTCAACCTGTGGGCCATGACCCTTTCGGGGTCGCATATCAGATATCCTGCATATCAGATATTTATATTATGATTTATAACAGTAGCTCAATTACAGTTATGAAGTAGAAATGGAATACTGTTATGGTTAGGGGGTCACCACAGCATGAGGCACTGTATTAAAGGGTCACAGTGTTAGGAAGGTTGAGAACCACTGCTCTAAAAACTGACAGCAATGGTATGTCTTCCAGTTCATTTCCAGTAAGTGTGTATGGCGAATGGTTCTATTACAGAATAAGACTCACTCTTCACAAATCCCTCCTGTGTGTGTTAGGGTGTATTGGTTTTGGTTGGTTGGTTTTACTTTATCCCCAGAGATAAATCCTGAAACATGAATATCTTCCAATTAAGTGATTCTTCACCAAATGTTTATGCATATAGAGATTCATCAAATAAATACAGACATATCAGTCTGATTCAATTCTTTTAATTTTTTTTTGAGTTAAGGCATGTTTTTGCTTTTCATTATTA
The DNA here is from genome assembly GCA_902729485.2 of Mus minutoides. NCBI lineage: Eukaryota > Metazoa > Chordata > Mammalia > Rodentia > Muridae > Mus > Mus minutoides. The sequence continues at coordinate 363,917 of LR750163.1, read as the reverse complement.
ACATTCACATGAATACTGCTATCACCCAAGATTCTAGTATCTACAGTAAGGACAACAATATCACTTATAAAATGAATTCTTTAAAATATAATGTAGTTGCCATTCTGTATTAGTTAATCGTCATGTTGCTCTGACAAGAAGCAGTTTAAAGGAGGGAGGGTTTCATCCTTACAGCTTGAGGAGATGTGTTCCATCATGGCCAGGAAGATGTGGCAACAGGAGCAGGAAGCCAGCTCGCTAGTCACATTGCGTTTGTACTCAAGAAGCAGAGAGATGGGTGCTGGTACGCAGCTGGCTTTCTCCTTTTGATGAAGCCCCAGGACCCCAGCCAGTGGCATGGCACCACCCACACGTAGGATGGATTGCCTCACCTCGATTAACCTAACCTAGATTACCCCTCACACATATACACAGAGTTTTGACTTCAATGTTTCCAAATCCTGTCAAGTCGACAATTAATCCTATCTATCACACCTGCCCATTATATAAATTTATTTGTGTTATTGTGGGAGAAATGTCTTAGGTAAGACAGAAATCCCAGGTGTGGCTTCAGACATTTATCCATTTCTCACCGTGGACCACTATATAAATCTGTGTGTGGCAGAACTGTGACAAGCTCAAATGCTATATTAACTAGAAGATGAGGGGTTTAATGGTGCATAAATGGAAATTATTAGATAGAATATCCAAGGAAGTTATTTTAAAAGCTCCTCTTTTGCATTTAACACTTTCTACGATCTGGTACTTGGGAGGTAGATATGATGGCTAGAGATAAGTGGTCACATCAAAAGACTCTGGAGAGACTTTAAAAATAAAAAAATTATATATCAAGACTAGGAAAACAGAGAGATAGCAAGGCTCTGGGTCTCTGTTGACATTATGAAGATAACATATCAGGCTGAGACAAATATGAATGTAAGAAAAATAAATACCCATACCATAAGTTGTTACTATTTAGATTTTTTACTACATGTAGACTTTATGATAATTCATAATCTCCACTATTATTAAGATATTAAAAGAGGAGCTAAAGAGATGTGCTTAAGAGTTCATTCTGCTCTTCCAGAAGCACCAAGTTCAGTTCCCAACACCCATGTTGGGTGGTTCACAATCATCCAATTCCAAAGACTCCAACGCCCCCTTCTGGCTTCCACAAGCACCTGCACTCATATGTACATACTCCCCAGACATACACATAGACATATCCACATACACATAATTAAAAATAAATGAATCTTTTAAAAAGTTTCAAAAGATATTAAAAGACAATTCCCTGAAGATACAAATGTGCATGCCAACAGCAAACTGATACCAGAGCTGTGGAATGAAATTGTGTAGAAGAGTAAAGTTAATGATAAAGTAATCACAAAAATAATCCCAGTTTTCAGAAAAGAATATTGAAATGAAAAACATGAAGTGACTCATGTTCACCCAGTTCCTCAGCAAAATACCAGCATATTTACCATCTCTCTATTCAAGTTCTCACCAACCCGTAACATAGCCAATTTCCCACAGAAAACCTAAATGAAGGTTAATCTGTCAATGCCCCAAATTGCGTGTTAACATCTTTCCCCCCAAATACCATTTTCTAGGCCACCCTCTCTTCCCCTCCCAAGGTGGCTTCTTAAAGAAGCCCAAGATGGCATTCTGTGCCAATCAGACCATGGCAAATGTCTGAGCAAGCAGCTTTACAGAAGGGAAAACTTACTCGGGTCCATAGCTTCAGCAGCTTCAGCCGAAAGTGGGCTGGCTTGGTTGTTTTTAAGCCATGGTAAGGCAGAACATTTTGGAGGTGGAAGTACATGAAAGAGGCCTCTAACCTTCCATGACCAGGAAGTAGTGAATGAGAGAGAGGGGTAAGGCACCTTTCCAAGAACACCACCATGACCTCCTCCAATCAAGTTCTAACGCCCAGTAATGCCAGCTATTTGTGAAGCCATCAAAGGATTAACCCACAAAAAAAAAAGGCAGATCCTGCATGACCCCATCACTCCTGAGTGATTGGATCCACCAGCTGGGAGAAAGACTTCAGCACTTTGGCACTCTGGGCTGAAGAGGTGGCTGATGAGAAAAGAGCGTATGACATGCAAGCGTGAGGACCTGGGTTCAAATCTTTAGCACCCATGTAAAAACCCAGTGTCGTGAGAGGCACAGACAAGAGCATCACTCTAGCTTCCTGGCTGCCAGTCTCATTCCAGGTTTACTCAGGGGGCGTATCTCAAGGAAGTAAGATGAAGAGTGATAGAGATGGAGACCCAACATCCTTTTCTGGCCTCTGAACCTGTGCACAGGCACATGAACTCACAAACACATATACCATGTACATACTCCACACTCACACACAAAAATAATGAATAGACTTGGGGGGGGGACCTTATGTTAAAGCACAAAACCAATGTAAACATTTCCCAAAAAGTACCTTGAGATAAATAAGAAATAAACAAATATATAGGAAAAGATAATATGGCAGACAGAAAGAAAAAAAAAAACAGCAGCAACAGAGTTTTTCGATAAAGTTTTATTGGAACAAGTCATTGCCATATCTTCACATGCTGCCCTTGGTTGTTTCTGTGCTACAATTGCTGAACTGAATCTCTGCAACAGATGACATGGCTGGGAAAAACTGAAAATCCTTAAGATCGGGCCCTTTATTGAAAAGATTTGCTGACTTATGGTGGGGAAAGACGTGTACTTTCCCTTTTGGTGACCTCAATCCCAAAGTTATTAACCCATCAAAGAATTCCTCATAAGCTATGGAGGAAGCCACTGAAAGCCTCAAGCCTATACAAGCCCAACCATAAATTCTCTCTGTCATATAGCAAAGGGGTTAACAGACATGTAGATAGTCTCTCAAATGGGAATATTCAGGTTATGGTCACATGCTTAATTTTGTAATCGCTTGATAAATAAATATATCAAGAAGAAAACCACAGACCACTAAAATTCAACTACAGTTCGGTAAGATCATTAAGGGAAAGAACAGGGCAAGAGATGGGAGAAATGCTGTTGGTGTGATCTGGGAGATTCCCACCCATGATGCAGCCTCAATAAAGAATAGTAGGGCTGAGAAAGGTCAGGGGAGATGAGGTGGAGGCTATGAAAGGAGAAATAAGGAACGCTGGAGAAGGCAGAGGATTCCTAAGTGGGGAAAGGAAAGACAGATGGACTGTCACCCAGGGTAAATTGCTCTGAGGATGAGAAATGTACCGAGCACTAAGAGAAAATCAAATCCTGGTCCCACCACCCGGGATGGGGAAGGAAATAATAAAGACAGGACTGCAAAGAATATGATGTACAAATGGTATTTTTTCCAGAAATAGACTAATAAAATGCAGATGAAACCCATCAAATTGAAAAATGCTTCTCATCACCTGAGGCACAAGCAGCTCGGTGGGTTTAAAAGTGCATAGCAGCGAAGCTGGGGAGACAGGGCTTTGAATCCCGTGCCATCACTTCCAAGTACATCCGTGTCGAAATGAACTTTACCAGGAACAAATTCTATCAGCGACCCGGCTTACCTGGTGTAAGTCGCTGTAAGCATCAGAACCCTGCCTGGTTCTGGTATTTTTATCGGTGATAGCATTCAAAACATCCAGGATCGGCTGCAGCCATAGCATCAATGCCAGTCAGTCAGAGCAGACACCTGCTGGGTAGTCATGCCTGTGTACCACCTGCTCCAACATGAGCCAAAGCACTGCCTGGGTGGATCTGGGGGGAAGTAGTATGGTAGAGCCTCAGTCTGGGATAGAACTGCTTTTCTGTGCATACGTGTATTAAATATGCTGGGGGAGGGGTGGGGACATGAGTTCCCATATCTGTGATCACCAGGAAGGGCCCAGGATGGCTCAGTGCTGGCTTAGGATGGATCCTCCTTCCTTGGGGTTTGAGAACCATCTGTGGTTTTGTTTGTTTGTTTGTTTGTTTGTTTGTTTGTTTGTTTTCTATAGGCTCTCATGTCTAATCCCACCTTCCCAAAAAGAAATCTTCAAGAGTTTATGTAAACCTCTGGAGCTTTTCTATGCTCGCTCTTGCTCCAAAATAATGACATGACAAGCTCATTTACTAATGAGCTTCTTGCACTCTAACTGGGCACGTACTAGATGGCCTGGCCCACTTCCCAGCCACGTGGCAGTACCTGCCAGCTTGGTCTCGCCCTTGCTGCTGTTGCTCCATACGTCTCCTCATCAAGACTTTCCCATGCAACCTCACAGCAAATTGTCTTTCCCTCTGAGCCCTACCTGAGACCCTCTCACTGGGATCAGAAGTCCCACCTCCTTCTCTCCTCCTCAGCTATTGGCTGATCAGCTCTTTACTAACCAATCAGAGGTGACAGAAAACAATTTTTATACAACATTAAAACAGAAGATGCTTGACAATACCAACCGTGGGGACTGCAGCCAGATCCCTGGGCACGGTAATGAGCATCTGAATACAGTGCGCAAAACCAGCCCCCAACAGGGTTAGTCATTTTTTTCATTGATTTCCACAGAAGGCAACACTTTCTTCCACTATATTCCAATGAACATCCAGTGTTGAGTATCCGTGTCTCACCAGTCTGATCTCTCTGACTCAGAAAGCAAAGATTGGCAGCAGCCATTCCCACACTGTGCAAGAAGAACAGGTTCTCTTCACCTCTAATGAGAAGAGCTGCATGCAGGATAAAGTCTCAGCTGAAAATGCACAGAGGCTGTATTCTAACCTTTCTGAATCTTCCTACAGAATGAGTACAGCTAAAGAAATAGTTGTAGCAGCTGACCTTCCTGGGAGAGAACTATCCATCCTGTCGTTGGCTCTTTTTACTGCTAAAACAAAACAGGAATTTGTTTTTAGGCCAATGTATTTTGGTGCAAAGAAGCCACCTGAGTAAAGCATGGTGGTATATACCTGGAACATAGTACACAGGAGGCTGGCAGGATTCCAAGTTCAAGGTCAGCCTAGGCTACATAGTAAGAACCTTTCTAAGAAGGAAGAGGAAGGAGTAGGAGAGGGGGAAGGGGGAGAGAAGAGAGATGGAGAGATAGGAAGAGAGGAAAAAGATAAAAAAGGAGGAAGAGAAAAGATAAGGAAGAAAGAAGAGGAAGAGCAGGAGGAAGAGAGGAAGAAGCAATAAGAAAGGAAGAGAAAAAATAAGGAGGAAGAAAGACGAGGAGGAAGAAGAGGAAAAGGATGCCTGAGAGCCAACCCCAAACATCTGGTTCATTTCTTCATCCTGGCATTAATTCCTCACATGGTCCCCTTGTGGTTGCTCTGCTCTTCACAGAACACTGCTCTCCCATCTTACAGATACAAGCTCAAGTTGAGGACACGAGTATAACTGCAGGGAGACATAGAAGGGCCCAGAAATGAGGCTGAACACTGTGGGCAAAATCCCTGTGGGCAAAATTCATCTCTATCTGAGCAGTGTCTCATCATCTGTTTACATATCTCCTATGCTAGTGTCCTTTTTTTTGGATAAGAAGGACCATAATTTTAGGAGATAAAAAAATGTGAAAACCTTCATCACTATTTCATGCTTCTATAACTTGAAAATTATTTCAAATCACCTTTAAAAGTCTTTGCCATGAACATGGAGTACCTGGTATTAAAATCAAAAGAAAAGATCCAGGAAAATATAAAGGTATTCAGTGAAAAATGATAGGAAGTGTGTTTCTCCCCACTTCAAGATAAAAACTCTAGTGAGGGCTGACTTGGAATGGTCCCATCTGTCATGACTATTTGTGGGCCTGCCTGTGTTTCTGGAAATGTTCTGAAACCCTCCTCCCCTTATCATTAGGTCATTATGTCTAGGCTGATCCTCCAGAAGGCCCATGGCCCACCTGTGGGGGTATTATATTAGCTTCCCATTGCTGCTGTAATTAGCTACAATAATTTAATTTGAAACAACCTGTATTTATTATCTTACACTCAGGAGGCCAGAAGTCCAGAAAGTGTCCCACTCTGCAAAACTTAAAACAGTGGCAGAGGGGATTTTTTTTTCTGGGGAACAGTCTCTATTTCTTCTTTTCCAGCTCTCTCTTCATGAGCATCACTGTACCCCTCACTCTCCTGTTGACCTTTCATTTACTTGGACTTCTGTACTTCCACTGGCTTTACCATGTGATTCAGGATAATCCTTCGAGGGATAACCTTAATAGTCAACCCTATTCCATTTGTAGCAGTAGAGCCTCTGTGCTGTACAACCACATAGTCGCATAGTCACAGTTTCTGGAAACTACAATCTGAACATATCTGGGTAGTTTATAAGGAAGGTAAACCAAACCTTCCAGAGTAAGAGGCAAGGGGCAGGTGAGGAAAGAACATCCATTACCAGGACACATATGAACTCTGATTTCAGGATAAAAGGATAAACTGAAGGTACAGGGAGATAAATTGCCCAGGGCTGGTCAAGTGAGCTGGTAACAAAACTGGAAGTACTTAAAAGAGGAGAGAGTGTGAAGATGGACTGGGGCCAGCATAAGGAGAGGGCCAGAGTCAAGGGGACAGGGCACTGAATGAGTACAATACAGGGCTGCTGCTAGAGCACCTGAGTTTTAAAAGCACCAACCACACCAGCAGTATCTATTACCCAGTGGCTATTCCATGCCAAACACAATCCTGAAAGCTTTCCCATCTCCATGATCTGATCTTGACAACCTTACGAGACAGGTTGAGCTGACCCCGTAAGAAAGGTGGAAACTAATGCTTATAGAGATGGAGTAGCATACAGAAGAACACTTACGTTTGGAGAAGTAAACCCAAGTCAGGCTTGTCTGGCTCCTAAACCCATAGAAACTTTGAGATATCACTCTATTCATCACACACAGCTTCTCCCACACAACCGAAATGTTTGCCAGCCTGGTAAAGATTATGCAAACACCTGCTGCTCAATAACCTCAAACTTTGAATCTAAAATGGAATTTAAGAACCCATGAAATGGCTTAACAGGTATCATGACTTAACAAGACATCTTACCTGTAAAGATAAGTTTTGAGTTCCAGACCCCATGCAATGTGGCAGGAGAGAAGAGACTCCACAACGTTACTCTCTAACCTCCACATGCTACCATGCTTCACAGACCCACACATACACATACCATGCACTCTCACACACAATAATAAATACAGTCTTTTAAATACATTAGCTGGCCGTTGCATCTCTGACTCAGGGAACGTGGAAGAGGAGGAGACAAAAATATTGTAAGAAACAGAATAACAGAAAGTCTGCTGGGAAATAGTCACACCTAGAAATGGCTGTATGAGTGTGACCAGAACAATGGCAGTATCAATGGGGGCAGGGCAGATCGATAAAGTTCTACTCCTAGACAGAGAACTATAAGCTACTAATGGCTGCTGGGAAAAGGAGAATTAGTCTTTCCCAGAGATAAACTCCCTTAATGGTTGTCCAATGCAGAATGGTCAGACCTAAAACTATATATAAACCACCACCTGAAAAAATAGACTTGTGTTATAAATGTATCATATATATACGTGTGTGTGTGTGTGTGTGTGTGTGTGTGTGTGTGTGTGTGTAACAATGAAAAAGAAGCTATGAATTTGAGAGTAGGGGAACATAGGAGGGGATCAAGAGAGTATAGCTGGAGGGGAAAGAGATATAGTTCTATTTCAACTTAAAATGTATTAATACACACATGCACACATGCGTGCATACACACACACACATGCATGAGCCAGGGAGACTGCTCATTGCATAAAGGTAGTTGGCACCAAGCTGACCCTATGAGTTTGACCTTTGGAACTTATGCGATAGAAGAAAAAAATCAGCTCCTACAAGTTGCCCTCTGATCCCCATCCCCACACCCACACCCATGTGTACATGTGCACCACCAAATAAATAAATTTTTAATAAAGTGAAATTAAAGTCTAGAGTAAAACATAGGTTTCCATTTCTTTCTAAGTCTCAATGTGTGGTTTTATTATTTAAGGGTTTCTAACTGCGCTTTCAGGTAGCTGATAACTGATGAGCATTGTGCAAGGTAGCTTAGGCTACTCACTTGAAAAATGTTGTCCTAACTGGCAAGTAGTTTACAAATGATACACTTCCATGGGAAAAAGCATTGCCTGCAGGGTGGTGCACAGTGCTCAGAGCCTACCTGGACCTTGAGAAGTTACAGATAAATCCTCTGCCTCGGGGTTCCCATCACTTTCTCTGTCACCCCCCAAAGTTTTGTGTTCTTTCCAGGCATTGGAACGCAAGGCAACAATGTTGGGTTCCCTTTAACTGCTAGGGGAAAGAAAGCCAATAATTAATTTTATTTTGTTTTCTAGAGCTTACTAGGTGAATTCAGATAGGCATCGATTCACCTATGCAAACAACTCACCCACAGAATTTCTTAGCATTTGAGACAAAGGCGGAACCTCTTCTGATGAAGAGCAAAATGGTCTTTGAGCATGAGCAATGGGGTCCTCCTCTTGTGGACTCCATCCAATCTCTGACAGCATCTGTCCTTGATGTATAACCCTCCATACACAGTGCTGGGTACCACTGAGAAGGTCCCAGGCAAACCAGAGAATAAGGTATTCTCCCCGAGAGAGTTCTCTCTGCATATCTGAACAATAATATTATGTCAGGTCTCAAGTGTTAGAGATAATATGCTGGAGAGCAAACTTCTGAAATAAAACTGGGTCCTGTCACTCTTCTTTAGTTCTCAGGTCTTCCATCACCTGCAGGACTCATTCTAAACTCCCTTACCCAGGAAGAAGGCTGTCTTCAGCTTGCCTTTCCAGACTCACACCCACACCTCCTCCAATCCACAGACGGCTCCTCCACACAAACTCACAGTCTTCTAGTCTACCACATCTTTCAGGATTCATGCTAGCTATTTGTTCTGTCTGGAAAGCAAATCCTTCAACTCAAACTGCACACTGTTGTCAAGGCTAGTCCTTTTGCAATCCTTAAATCTCTAGCTAAATGTGAACCCCATCCATCCATCCATCCATCCATCCATTCATCTATCATTTGCCTACATCATAACAGTTCTATTATGCATGCATGCATATGCACACACACAGGCATGCATGCATGCATGCACATGCACACACACAGGCATGCATGTATGCATGCAATGCACACGCACTCCCCTCATCATCAGCATCATCATATAAATATGTGTAACCCAGAAGCTGAGAAGGTATTTCTGCTCCAGCTGTTCGGCTTCCCTTTCTCATCCCTAAATCAATGTCAGGTTATATTTCTCTTCTTCTATGATTTGCATCTACTGGAGTAAATAAATCTGCAAAGGCCAGCCTGTGAGTGTTTGATTTAGGGACCAGAGAAACATGGTTTCAAATCCTAACCCCACCCTTTATTATTATTTCATCTTCCATAAGTTACAAGCATTCTGATCATTATCTACTTCGGCAGAATAAGATACGAATAGATGCTTTGTAGAAATAGGATACAAATTAGTATAATTTATATAATGTCACTAAGACTACCTGATACACAATGGGTGTTCGATGAACAATATTAAACATTTCTTATATAGCTTAAAAGCTGGCCCTGGTGGCAGAAATGAGGGGAAGGGTATGAGCTGGCCCCAAGGGCATGAGACCAGAGACCTGGCCTTGCCCCTTGCTGACTGCAGCACTAGGTGAGCTAGCAGGGGCAGTGCTGGAGAACTTGCGCTGGTGGTGTGGGTGCAGGAGAGCTGGTGAGCTGAACAACTCAGCTACAACCCAGGCCCAGATTCAGGGCTTTGAGCTGGCCCACACCATTATCTACCCTCTCTATAAACAGCTGAAGTGTGTGAAGGGGCCAGTCCTACAGATCCAAAGTTGTAGGACCTCCATGACGCAGGACAACAGCATGATATCCGAGAGAGACATGGTAAGGATCCAGTACTGATAGTGTAGCAGAAGCCTGAGGTCTCAAACCAGACCAATGACTCATTGCAATGAACATTTGCAAATAACAGTGTGTGGGAAAAGGGAGTGTTTTGTGGGATACACTGTGATGCACTATAATTTCTACAACAAGATTTTTGTTTGCGTGTGTGTGTGTGTGTGTGTGTGTGTGTGTGTGTGTGTATGCGCGCGCACACACGCATGCTAAATTTGTTTGTTTGTTTGTTTGTTTGTTTGTTTGTTTCAAAGCATGACCATGTTACTTTCAATACTAATACAATGTGAATACTATGAGGCATTGTCTGGATATGATTTGAGAGTGTCCCCCCCAGAGGTTCATGTGCTAAAAAAGTTGATCCCCAGGGTAGCCATATTGAGAGACCTTTATAGGAGGCAATTAGGTGTTCAACAAGATTAAAGCTTTTCCCTAGTGTCATGAAAGTGGCCATTTTTAGCAAAATAGGCACTTCTTCTGGCTCTCCTGGGGTTCCTGTCTTGCCATGTGTCCACTCTTCTGCACATGGGCCCACCATTGTGATACTGTCCCAGTGATTCCACCTGAGGGCTGAGCAGATACCAGTACCATGATTTGAATCTCCAAAACTGTAAACTAAAAACAAAGAAACAAATTTTAAATATATACATATATATATATATACACATGTATATACATATGTATAAACATATATATATATGTATGTGTATATATATGTGTGTGTATGTGTGTATGTGTGTGTGTGTGTGTGTATATATATATATATATATATATATAATTTTTATTTACAAAGTACCCAGTGTCAGGTATTCTGTTACCACAGTATAAAACAGACCAAGATTATATATATATGATATAAGATATATATAAAGCTGCTGTACTGCATTAATTAAAAAGTAGCTCCAAGGGTTTCCCCTTGTTCTTACAAATGCGTTCTTCCCCAATATGTTTACTCTGTGGTTGTTTGACAGCACTGATGTGGACTTCATTTACATGGAGGCTTGACCATGTATATGTCATGTTTCAAAATGGGCATCTCTAAGAAGTACATCTGGACATGATAAAAACCTACACTGCAGAAGAAGTGGGTATGTAGGTAATGGAGAATCCCTAGAAAACTGGTCATTAACTGCCTCTATTCTGAAGGGTGGCTTGAAATGTCACAACTATAAAGGAGCCCAGAGATCATCCACTTCAACCACCCAGCACTGTGACTTTCAAAGAAAAGGAATCAAAGTCCCAGTGGTACTGCTGAGACTCCTCACAGAGCCTAGAAGCTTCAAAAGACAAGAGTAGAAAGTAATTAAGAGACATTAGCTGCCTCAAATGGGGTTGAGAAGCAGGTGGGGTGTAAATAATACATAAAATAAATAAAAAAGATTAGTATTTCCCCTCCTGACAGTGGCAGAGACGGCCTGAAGTTGATAAGCCAGAAGCCAAGTGATAAGATCGGTGGATGAGAGGCAGACATTAGCCTTCCTTCAATCATAAGGAAGAGTAATACTCACATGAGGACAGAACAGAGTACAGCCATCTTCAAAGGAAGAGCACGAGAGACAAATGCGCCTTATTTATAAGCAGCAGCTAGAAATTAATGCCTTCTCCTCTCTCTCTCTTTTTTTTTAATAAAGAAAGGCTTCTACAGAGGAGCAAGTGTGAAGAAAGTCAATTTATTATATTCCTGCAAACAGAAAGTTCCCAAGTGTTCACACTGTTTCTGAGAGAATCCATACCCCCAAGGCTACCATTTCACTCTGCAAATGACATTAGAATGAAATATTTATTAATCCAGCAAATCCTGACCGAGTACCTGTTAAGTACCAAGCTCTAGGAATGAGCCAGCAAATAAAACAAGATAAAACCCCGCTCAAAAAGGGAGATGAAAAGTAAAGTATACCGTGTCTTCTTTCATTTTGACTCCCAGATTTTGTATGTGTATATATGTATACTATATGCACACATATATGCCTAGACTTCCATGTCATAAATGCTCATGCCCATGTGTGTGTGTACACCAGACACAGATGTCTGAGCAGATGTATCATCTACGTTGTATTGCTGTGATAAAATACCATGAAAAGCAACTTATGGAAGTAAAGTTCATCTTGACTTATGCTTCCAAATGGTGAGTCCAAAATGGCTGGGGTGGGGCATGGCAGAGGCAGCAGAAGCCGGAAGCTGAGGGACCACATCTTCGAGAGCCAATGAGAAGTGGAGCTAAGCTATAAACTCTCAAAGACTGCCCCAAGTAACAAGCTTCCACCAAGGTTCCATCTCCTAAAGGTTCCATAAAATCTCCCAAACAGTACTTCCAACCAAGGCCAGGTATTCAGATCCATGAGCCTTTCAGGCACTTTTTCCCTTCAAATCTCCACAGGGAACAGATAGGACAAAGAAGAGAAGGGAGAGGAGGGTGAGAGAAGTGGAAGGTATGGACAAAAATACACTCAACGTAGAGCATCTATCTATATAAAAATGTCCATATGTAATGCAGTATCATATACAATGGAAAGCTAATATTTTTTTAATTAAATAAGGAAGATCATTTTAGGTAGTGATAAGTATTCCAAGAAGGAAAAAAAAAAATCAAACAGGGTATTGAGAATGAGCGAGACCTTGAAGATAGGGGCAGAGCTCCCTGGCAAGGTCATGCTTACACTGGGTCAGGAAAATGAAGAGAAATTGGAGCTCCAGATCGTGCGCTGAGCTGAAGGAGACATCAGCTGTGTGCACTGAGGAACCCAAATGCAACCAGAGGAAACGGAATAAAAGCAAAGATAGGCAAGAGCTCAGAAAAGCAGCAGGAGGAGAAAGGCTGCAGCCAGAGGAAGGAGCCAGAGTTTTATCCCACAGAACAGAAAGTCATTTGGGGCTTTAAGTGTGAAAGTGAGACTTTGACTTATAATTTCAAAGTCAAGTTTTAAAATCATGAACATAATGGAAGTCAGCCCGACAGATGTTCTTAGAGAAAATCCTGACACTGGTAAACACCAGATGTTCCTTCAGAGAGAGACTAAAACAGGCACCTAGAGAACATGTGTCTGTAACCCAGATAAATCCCACAGCCCCCTGGACCCATGTCAATATCATTCACTCATCCATTTGACACATACTTACGGAAGATTCAGTGCTGTACATAGCAGAATAAATGGAGCAAAAATCTGTCTCCTGGTGAATCGTACATTTTTAAGGAGACAATAAACAAACATAAATATTTAAAGTTTGGTGCTAAAGGAACTATGAAGAAGTATAAAATGGTATAAGGGACTAAGAAATGGCTGGATATATTTTTGATTTATTTCTTTCTAAAGGAAAATTTCCTCTAAGGAATGGAATTTGGGCAGATGGCTAAGTTTCATGCGAGGGAACCGCAGCCACTGAAGTTCTGCGGGGTGAGCACGCTTGCTGCATGCCACACCAAGCCTGTCTATAGCAATGGAAAAAAAGGGAAGGCGATGCAGTCAGAAGTTAGCTCTGCTGTTGGAAAGCCATTTCCCTCAACACTGCACTACAAGGTAAACTTTATCATCTACCAAATGTCCACAAGCATCCTAGGTCCCTCTGTCCTTCTGCACTGGTCTATCAGTCTGTTCTATACCAATACTTCTGTGTCACTCAGTATAGCATCAGGAGGAAGAAACTCCAACATTAATAAGTAGTTTTTTATATATGTCATCTATCAAATATATTATATATATAAATATATCATATATATAATAAAGTGTCATCAACTATTGTGGTAGTTTGTATGAAAATGTTTCCCCAAAGGCTCATAGGGAGTGAAACTATTAGGAAGTGTGGCTTTGTTGGAGAAAGTGTGTTAGTGAGGGTGGGCTTTGAGATTTTAAGTGTTCAAGCAAGGCCTGGTGTCACCCTCTTCCTGCTGCCTGTTGATCCAGATGTACAACTTTCAGCCATTCCTCTGGTACCGTGTCTGCCTGTGTACTGCCCTGCTTCCCACCAGGGTGATAAGGGACTAGAACTCTGAACTGTAAGCCAGCCCCAGTTAAATGTTTGCCTTTATAAGAGTTGCCATGGCATCTCTTCAGAGCAATAGAAACCCTAACTAAGACAACTACAAAAAAGATTTAAAGAAAACTCTAAGGGAGACAGACACAGCATGTCTGAGGGCCAAAGTGGTTCCCAAACTTAGAACAAACTTAGAAAGGGGTACCTCCAGCAAAGGCCCTCAGATAGCCACATTGTTAGGTCTATCTGTGCGCTCCCAGATGTTCTTTATCTGCAGATAATGTTAAACATACCATTGTCTGAACATCCTTCCACTGCTCCAAGGACAAAGAAGTCCCACAGCAGAAGGGCAGGACTTTGTATTAAGCACATCTTCATCTTTAAAAAGAGGTGATAGTACCTACTTCTTTGGAATAATATGAGATCCATGACTAAATAAATAAATAAATAAATAAATAAATAAATAAATAAACAGCACAACCTGGTTCTGGTTCTCTGAGAATGAAGCATGACTGTAGTAAGCTGGGCTCCTGAAAACATCTGGAGCAATCCAAATTCCCAACTCAACCACAATGTTAGGGACACTTGTGGATTTGATGGTGGTCTGCCACCTTGCTCTCTCGGGCTGCCCTTCTCACACTGAGCATTGATAAGACTAAGAGAATGTTGTTTCCCTAGTGTATGCTTCTCTCACTTGTCCAACATTGCAGAATTGTTAAGTAAGAAATTGTGCGTCTGGGGGGTATAACTGGGTGTGTATCTGGGAGTGTGTGGGATGGGTGTCTATGTGTTGCTGGGTGTATATATGTTTGAGTATCTGGATGTAATATGGATGTGTCTGTGTGTGTCTGTGAATATTTGTATATGTGTAAATGTAGGGGGATCTCTGGGTATATTTGTGTGTATATGTATATTGGGGGGGATGGGGGTTGTGCTTGTGTGTGTATGTATATGTATGTGTTTCTGTGTGTGGGTGTGGATGTATCTGTGTGTGTATCTGTATTTAGTGTCTTGTGTGGGTGGAGTTATGTGTGTCTGGGTGCCTGAGTATGTGTGTGTATGCATGTTTGTTTGTGTATGTGTGTGTTGCATGCACATTAGTGCCAGTGGGTATGCCTGTTCTCAAACATGCATTATTGCCTTGAAAAGGGGGTCTCTCACTGAACCGGAAGATCACCTTCTCAGCTAGGTTGGCTGACCAGTGAACTCCTAGAATCCACTTGTCTCAGCCTTCCAACGCTATAGACTTCCTTCATGGCCCTGGCTAGCCTGGAACTCACTCTATAGGCCAGGCTAGCCTCCAACTCTGAACTGTATAACTGCTTCTGTCTCTCCAGTGTTGCTGACATCAAAAGTACACATACCACCATGCCCGTGGAAAAATTTCAACATCAGCAAGACATTTTATAAGCATCTTAACTCCTAAACCTCACGAAAGAATTCAACTTCACACTATTCATTTAGCTTCCCCACTCACATCCATCAATCACCAGAACGTCCATGTGGCATTTTTTAAAAATCTGTTCAATAGACCCAGCCTAATCTTGCAACATGTACTTTAGCATTGTAGAAAAGAATTTCAACCTAATAGCCCCGTCTCCAAAAGTTATCCAAGCAGCATCTTGCTCAATAACTTGATCAGCAGCAGTGGCCTCATCCTCCTCTTCTGTTTTCTCTTCCTTCTTAGCTCCTGCCATTGCGTGGCCCATTTTACTGCAAACTTTGGTTCTTCCATTTGCATTTCCTCTCACACACACTACCCACTTAAGATGTGCACTCTTTAGAGGCACAGATTTGCCTCTGCTCTTTACATAATTCCCTAAAGGCATCAAGGAGTGGCTTGCACTGTCCACATCCACCAAGGGAGAAGAGCATTACACACGGTCACTCATGTTAGGAATTAAGATGTAATGTGATCTCTCAAGACGGTCATCTCAAAAGCCTCCCCACCTGATTCCACAAGGTAAGGCTGGACTTCTTGTAAGGTTAGCAACCAAGTTCCTTAAAAGCACACCAAGTAGGAGGCCCATTATCAGTGGTAGGTTTACATGAAAACCCAAGATACCCTCCAAGATAGGAAAAGGCCTGGGCAGGCACCAAGAGACAAGATCAAAGGTGGCCACAGAGCACTGCAAAGCTAAGGTATCTGGTAGAAGAGAAACTTGATAAGAGAAAAGGTAAATACAAAAAGGTTATGAAGTATAAGAAATGGTTATAGGTCTCCGTTTACAATGGTGAACATGTCCTATGCCTGGGCTAGTCCTTGGAAAACAGCCCAATATTGCCCTCTCTTGGACTCGAGCTTGCTTTGACTGACCATTGGCATCCCTGCACTCGTATCATTTCTAAGGCCACCCTGCCTGTCTGTGTGATGCACAGGATGGGAGCACACAACTGGGAAATTTTAATTTTTTTTTCCTCTGCTGTCCAATCCTTGAGATGTTAGCCCATTCTCTTCTCATTTTCACTGAGATCTTTCCATCAAATTCTCATCAAAATGCAGGCAGCATAGTACTGCTATAGGGGTGGTCAGGCCTGTGAAAGCCTGCCATCTCCTCTAGTAGAGGAAACAGAGCAGCTAAGACAGCCTGGCTTTATTCTGGGACTTTCATTTTACTATTCGGGCTTTTATTTATTTATTTATTTATTTATTTATTTATTTATTTATTTATTTATTCTTTACTCAAGTACCAAGCAATATTCAGAGACTTGTTTGGTTCTAGAAATGAAGTCTGACATAAAACTTAGATCAGGAAAAGCCTTCTCCTGGAGTACAAATAGGAACCAAAATAAGCCACACTTCTATCTGGCCACACAGAGAACACAGGTCTGAAGTCGCAGGAGTGGCTAACATCTAGATTGAGTATTAAGAGTAGTATGTAATGTGCATGAAAGAAAAACTAGCAATTCTGCAGAGCGGAAACCAGACAAATCCTTTGACTGGATGGCAAAAGCTAACATCAATGAGGGGCAGATGGACATCGGGCACCTCCAGATATAACGGCATGACTGGCACACAGAATCAAGCCTAGGGTACGTAGGGATGGTTAACCCAAATTAACCGAGAAAACATCATAAGGCTCTAAAAGCAAAGAATTTTCTATTAAGTACACACCAAAAAATTGGAATCGTATTTATAAATACATGTGTCACAGATACCAAAGGAAGATTGCAAGACATTACAAATTGAAAGAGACTAAAAAGAAATGCCAATCAAATGAAGTCCTACATTTGTTCCTGTATTAGAGGATGGAGAGGGAGAGAGAGGGAGGGAGGGATAGAAGAAGAGGGAGGCGGGGCTAGAAAAAACGGCATTGAGCTAATTGACAAAATTAAAATATGCACGGCTCACAAAAGTCTGTTGCTGCTGAATTACTGAAGTTGACATATAATTAAAGACTCATGTTTTATTCTTAGGAAACACATCAACCACAAGGAAAAGGGTGTGATGTCTGTAACCTAGTATCAAATAATTCAGTAAACCCCCTAAGCATGTATGTGTACACATGTGTGTACATACATGTGAGTGTGCATGGAGAGACCATTATCATGAATGGTTAAATGACAGCATCATCGGACAGTGTGGACTTAGGGTGCTGTTGAGGGTTTTGATCTACTCTATTTCTCAAAACTCCTCTGAAACTCCGAGTAAAGAGGACTCGGGGGCTTAATGGAGAGAGGTTGTCTCCGTTCGCTCATCAGTACGTATAGATTCAAGCTGCTTTGTCATCCTGTTGTTCACGTACAAGAAGGAACCTTGGAGTTATTTTTCTAGCCCAGTAAATTTTAACATTTGGCAACATTTGTACATACAAAAGAAGACAGTAAGACTGTGGTCTCTTCTGCCCCCTTTGTCAATTAAATGACTTTATTAACCTAAACAGTCAAGTGCACGAGATGTTATCCTGTCCCTAGAGACTTTCGAATTGTCTCATTCTTTCTATCCATGACCAGGGAGAGACCAATAACGTTCAGCTATCTAAAACTACTGAACATTCGTACCCCCACCCCAGTCTCATTTATTCAGGCACTCTTGGGCCAGCACTTAGAAGAGCCCTGAGCAGTCCCTACGCTACCATGCTACAATGCTATGATGCTAGGAGCAGAACTCTGGCTTTGCTCCAGTCACCCACAGGGTTTCTCTTCTCTTTACACCTCTCTGATTAGAACTCATCCTCTTTTTTTCCTCTGGTGATTCTCTTCCACCTGCCCCACGGTGAAATTTTTCAAATCCCTGGAGAAAGTGGCATATGTGTATCAGAAGATCTGAACAAACAAATAAAATAATTAAAATAAAATTAAAAAAAACACACAAGTAAGTAAAATCTATGCCCAAGTATTGAGCCTCCTCTCTCGGTTCATTCACCCCTTCACTCTCTGACTCCCTCTGAAACTCATGGTCTCTCATTTTACTATTACACAAACAACTTACCTCAAGGCAGGAAAGGTAGCTCAGTGGTTAATGTGCTTTTGCAAAGCACTTGAATTCGGTACTCAGCATCCAGTGTCACGTGGCCCACAACCTCCTGAGACTCTGGGTCCAGCGGGTGCCAGCATCCCTGGACTCCCTGAGTATCTGCCCTCACATGCACACGCAATACTTTAAAAAATTAAATAAATGTTTTTAAAATGCTTATTTGTAACTCCCAAGTCTTTGTTTGCATAATCCAAAACACCTCAATGTATTCGCTAAACAAAACTCAACTCCTATCTTTTACTTTAGAACCTGGAGAGTGGCTTTGATGTGTCTGTTTAATTTTTCTCTGCCATTTCCTTCTCTCTGTGATACTGCGACTATGCCTTATCATGAACCAGGATACAATCTACCCTGTATACTTAGAATGCCGTGTCTGGCTCTACTTTATTCTAAGTCTTTGATACAAGCAGTTCTTGGCTGCTGTGTGCTGATATCATAGCTTCAAACTGTATACTTCAATACACCTTCAAGACTCTCCCCCAAATGCATCAAACCACTCCACTGGTACGTCTCCACTGAGCCAGCCTTTGCTAAGTAGTGAATCTTTGTCTCAAAGCAAAAGATGAAAAAGTAATGCATGCAATTTTAAATGAAGCTAAAGCCTAGATGGTTAATCTGACTCACCAGATAACAACAGAGCTGTGTCTTTGACTCTAAGCCCCCAGATTCTTGCCATAGTCTATAACTTCAGCTTCATTCTAAGCCAACTTAAATGTCTAACAGCAGCAGCAACAACAACAACAGAAAGTTATTCTATATCATGCACTGCATCAGAACATTTACCCAAGATGATAACAGAACAGAAACAGGCAGGGGGATCAAAACACCATTTATCCCCTCCCCCATTAAGAGGGAATTTTTTGCAGGAGCCTCCAGATACTACCCCCCACAGAATCTCTCTGTCCAAACCAGGGTCTGACTCAAGCCCCAGAAAGCCCATGGTTTTTCTCTGCTACACTAAAGAACATAGAGAGGCTGCCTAGATCCGATAATATCCCCATGCCTGAGGCCTCTTGTCTCAGTGGACCAGTGGGCCACACCTATTCTCCAAGTGCCATTCCGGCCACTGTCTGTGCAGTTTAATCTGCCCTCCTAAAAGGCACACTACAGATTTCCCAGTGTGCGAATGTGTGCCAGCTGTCCATTGTTCAGCTTTGGCAGTCATTCACCCCTCCGATTCTCTCACATAGCAGGCTTCCTAGTTTTATCTGACAGAGACAAGATCCCATTTCACCTCTACCACTCAGACAAGCCTGCCCTTCACTGCTCCTAATAGTTTCTGCCTTCACCTCTTTCTCCTGCAGCTTGGCTGGAAAAATGGGACAGAATTGCTCTGATAAAGTCTACTTCTATCTGGGTCCCTTTCTTGGGGCTAGAGTTCAGGCTTAGTGTGGGCAATAACCAGTAAGTATGAAGTTCTGGGGTCAGAGGCTTTAATCAGGAAGATTCCTCCCTGCCAAAGGTTATTCAGAACTGACGTTGGATGTACTCTAAGAGGCTGCCAAGGGTTTAAACCAATGCCGGCTTCTTAAAATGGCTTCCTTGACAGCCCAGTCCAAAATAGCCACCTCTCGAGTAGGTCGCTCTGCTTTAATTCTCTGTTCTGCCTTTTTTGTACATAATGCTTTCCTGGTGGCTTAATTATCACATCATTTAGCAGAGTGCACTTGTGAGCAGGAATCTTCTCCACAAACTCTCTCCAGTATCATCACATGTTGTCTCACATAAATAGTGTTTGTTGGTAGATACTCACTGAGCGAATAAAGGAAATGAAAGAGTAAGTGAAGACTTGAGGTCATGAGAAATTCAGACAGATTAGAAAGGCTGAGTTCTCCATTTTCCCCCAAAGAATAAAATGGAGTTTTCATTACTTTGCTTTGAGTCAGAGAGATATAATATACAAATAAGTCTCTAAGTGACTTTTCTTTGACCTGGTCAACAACATAAGACTATTAGCTCCTACTTCTTAAGGGAATTGACTATAGTGAAACTTTTTAAAACTACAAAGGAACCTCTGAAGTTGTCTGTGTGTTTTCTGGGAGAAGGCCTTGTTACGTTTTATGAAAAGATAAGAAAGAAGGGATATGTTTGGTGTAGGTGTGGTATAGTGTGGGGTAAGTGTGGTATAGGTGTGGTGTAGGTATGGTGTAGGTGTGGTATAGGTGTGGTGTAGGTGTGGTATAGGTGTGGTGTAGGTGTGGTATAGTGTGGGGTAAGAGGATGCCTCTATGGGCCCACGCTGAGGCAACCCTTCTCCCTGAGGTACCAGCCACAGGATGGTATAGAGTAGAGTTTATTCAGGACATGGGGAAGGGAGTTGAGAAAAAGAGAGAGAAAGAGAGAGAGGAGGAGGAAGAGGAGGAGGAGAGGCTGGCCATGAGAGAGGGGGAGAGGAATAGGGAGAGAGGAAGGGCAGGAGGAAGAAGAGAGAACAAGAGGGCAAGAGAGAGAAAGAGAGAGGGGAGGGGACAAGCAGCCCCTTTTATAGTGAGTCAGGTATACCTGGCTGTTGCCAGGTAATTGGGGAGAAGAGCCTAGACTAAATGCCAACAGGTCTGTTGTGCTGGCCAAAGTGCATGGAGTGCCAAGGAGCAAATCAAATTCAAATAATTCCAATAGGAGGGAGCTTATACTCTAGGTCCAAACAGTCCATAGGAAACCTTAGGGTTCACCGAGCTAAGACACAGGTTTCATTTCCCACCTCTCAGGCACAAGATAGGTCTGTCTTTCTAAGTCCTCTTGGCTTCAGCAACTTAGCTCCTAGAAGATTTTCCTATTGTCACAGCTATGACCTTACCTCTGAGCAACTATGGCATGCATGGAAAGGGGTGTAAGTTTAGTTTCAAGGGACACATTCAGAGGAACAGAGGCTTAAGAGAAGTTCCCAGAAGGAACTGAAACCTAAGGCTATGAACAGCTGGGAAAAGAACCTGAAGGAAGAAATAGAGAGGGAGAGAGCCAGGCTGTTGTGGGCTATTTCAGGGTATTGATTGGCTGTTGCTAAGTCACCAGTTGTTGAAGAGACTCTTATACAGGAGTATTTACTTCAAAACGGACAGGCTCTGTATTAGGCATCATGATACCACACTGAAACTGCAATTTTGGAAACCCAAGAACTGCGAAACTAAACTGGACAGAATGAACGTGAAAGCTAATTTGTGCTCACCAATAGGAGCCATGGGAATGAGGCAAGGATCGTGAGCTGTGGGGAGGGTCAGTCTGAAAACCCTCCTGAGAAAGAATGTATGGTACAGGAATAGAATGAGGAAAAAAGCCAGTACTGTTGGTGGACCCTTTGATGACTTGCAGAGACAATCTGGGCGTCGGTACAAGCTACCTGCAAATTTGAACCAGGTCCCAGCATCCTACCTGCCCAAACCAGATGGTTTCCTTTTTGAAAATGGTGATTATATTTATTTATTTTTCTTTTAAAATATCTTTTTTCAAAGAAAGGGTGTTTGTGGTGGTAAGAGGCTACAAAGTGAGGAAGTAAGGTTTTTCTTAGAACCCAGAACCTTTCTGTTTGTCACCATCTAGGGTTTTCTTTGGAGCATTAGTGGAGCTTAAAAACACATTTGCATTGCACTCTCTGCTTCCGGCTCCCTGAGCAACCTCCTCCACACTGATAATGGCAGATGGCCATCCCATCGTGGTGGCAATCTGTCTGTCTTCCGCAGCAACTTGTGAGCATAGTGTTTTCAACATATCTGTGCTTGGTTTGGGGAAAGTCACAACACACATAAAGCAAAACACCAAGACGGCATCTGTGACAAGTGCCCGGGCAGAATGGCTCACAAGTAACTCCATAGCTACAAGTGACTGAGAGAGAACGGCCACCTGCCCAGGGTTGGGTATGTGTTATAAGAGCTGAATGAGCTGAATGATGAGCTCTGGAGTACGCTGGGCATCTGTGATGGTTTGTATATTCGTTGGCCAAGGAGTGGCACTATTTGGAGGCGGGGCCTTGTTGGAATAGGTGTGACCTGGTTGGAGTAGGTGTGTCACTGTGGGTGTGGGCTTAAGATCCTCACCCTAGTTGCCTCGAAGTCAGTCTTCCACTAGCAGCCTTTGGATGAAGAGGTAGAACTCTCAGCTCTGCCTGCGCCATGCCTGCCTGGTTACTGCCATGCTCCCACCTTGATGATAAGGAACTGAACCTCTGAACCTGTAAGCCAGCCCCAAGTAA
The DNA here is from genome assembly GCA_902729485.2 of Mus minutoides. NCBI lineage: Eukaryota > Metazoa > Chordata > Mammalia > Rodentia > Muridae > Mus > Mus minutoides. The sequence continues at coordinate 341,448 of LR750163.1, read as the reverse complement.
ATGTTGATTTTTATAAGACTTGCCTTGGTCATGGTGTCTGTTCACAGCAGTAAAACCCTAACTAAGACAGCATCCAAGACAAGGTACAGACAACGCGACCATTGAGGAGAGCAGAGAGTGATCCCTAAGCCAGATGTCAAGAAAGAGGAAAGGGTGTAACACTGACAGAATGGTCCGGAACAGAGGTCAAGAAACTCATCAGAAAGCCAGAGAGTAGACATCTTGGGACAGATCCTTGCCATGGCTTTACAGGTCTTCTACTGTAGCAGAAAAGCAGCCATACACAATATGGGAATAAATGGACATGGCTAGATCCCAATAAAGATTTATGTAGATATATTGAAATTCAAATTTTATGTACTTTTTGTGAAATGTTATTTTTTAATTATTTCAACAATGTAAAATTTAAGAGCTATTCTTAGGGCATAAGATTCAAAATAGAGAGAAGACAAGCTTTGGCTCATAAACACATTTACCAAACTCCAGTTTAGAATAGAATGCCACACAAGAGAAAAAGAAAGCAAATAACAAACTCCAGCCGTTCGTAAGTTTTACATTTCTAGTATCCCTGCTTCTTAATTTTTCTATACTTTGTGTGTGTGTGTTAGGGTATAGAGGTACCAGTGACTCTCTCTGTCTCTCTTTGTCTCTGTCTCTGTCTGTCTGTCTCTTTCTGTGTCTTTCTGGCTGTCCCTGTCTGCATGTATCTGTGTCTGTCTGTCTGTCTGTCTGTCTGTCTGTCTGTCTGTCTGTCTATGTGTGTGTGTCTATGTGTCTGTGTCTCTGTTTCTGCCTGTGTCTCTGTGTCTGTCTGTATCTGTGTGTCTTTGTATCTGTGTGTATCTATGTCTGTCTGTATCTGTGTCTGTCTGTGACTATATGTATCTGTGTCTGTCTGTGGCTGTATGTATTTGTGTGTGTGTGTGTGTGTGTGTGTGTATGTCTCTGTGTGTGTCTGTGTCTGTGTATATGTGTGTCTATGTCAAGAAAAGGTCAACTTTCAGGATCATTAGATTACATAGCAAATGTGAAAGTCACTGAGTCATTTCACTCACCCTAGCCATATTTTAAGTGTTTTTTTAAAAAATGGGTGAGTAAAGAAATAGCCTATGTGATGGAATTGTATGGAATTGTAAAGAAAAATGAAAGCATCACATGTACAAGAAAATATGGAACCCAACTCGTCATGTCAAGTGAAATGAGCCAGATACAGAGAGACAAATTCCACATTTTCTCTTATAGCAGACTCTGGATGTATGTGTGTGTGTGTGTGTGTGTGTGTGTGTGTGTGTGTGTGTGTGTGTGTGAGAGAGAGAGAGAGAGAGAGAGAGAGAGAGAGAGAGATTTATATATAATAAATCATGAAACTAGAGGGGAATTACTGAAGGGAGAACAGATCTTTAGGGAGGGGAGTAGAAGAGATTGTGATGAATACATATGGCATATGAGAGTGGGCATGTAGGGAGACTACCCGGCGGAAGGAAGAGGATCAGCCAGAGCTGGTGAGGGGGGCATCAGAGGGCAGTGAGGAATGAGAACAGAGGAGAACAAGGTCTAATAACACATGTGTAGGGAAAAGTCTTAATAAAACCTACTGTTCTGTGTACTAACATTAAAATTCATTTTAAAAATATAAATAAATTAAATAAAATTTAAATAATTACCCTAAGTTCTTTGGGTCCCAGTTTTATGAAAAATCAGGTTAATAATATCAATTTACACTTACTATTGACTAACCCATAATCATATAAGTTCAGCAAAATTAAATGGTTAAAACTGTGAGATATGCTTTTAAATTTGCCCCCCCAATAAACACCCAGATTCCATTGCTATCCTATAGCAAAAATAAATAAACAGAATTAATTTTAGGAATATATTTTATTCAACTTAATATAGCCAAATATTATCATGTCTATATATCTGTGTAAGTAAATACTAATAGGATAATTTGTGTTTATATTTTCCATGCAGTGTCTTTAAAATTCAACATTTTTTTTACAGTTCTATCTCATATTTCAAGTACCAGTAGCTGAGAGCTCTAGAGTCAAGATAAATGTCAGAAGCAATAGTCGGGGTTCTGCAATCCAGGCAGGCCAGCAAAAGGGAGGCAGAAAAATCAAAATCTAAAAGCAAGGAGTAAGTTCTGGGTACCTGAGCAAGTCTGGGGCAGTTTGTGGGCAGCAGAGACAGGCTTAGAAAGAGCTGCTTCCTGAAGATCCCCTGGGACGTGCACCAGAGAAAGACTTCACTCACACACTGACTTTTGACAATGGCCTTCAGAAGTGAACGCTCCTATCCTCAGGTTAGGGTGAGACTCTGGATAAGGTAAGCTGGAGGCTGAGAAATGGTTCCCTCCACTGTGAAAAGCCCAACTTGCCACAAGAGAGTGTCCTTTTGAGCTCAATTCCTGGTGGAAGGAGAGAACTGACTCTCCGAAGCTGCACATGCATTGTGGCAGGAACACACACACACACACACAAACATACACATTCATGCACAAACATACCCATGCATACACACATACACACATTCATACATATACACACATACACATGCATATACACATTCACATACACACACAGGCATGCTCATATACACACACATTCACACAGACACAAAATTAATAATTTTAAGTGATATATTTAAAATCACACAGCTGGTGATTGGGAAGGTAGGGACTGAGCCTGTCTAGCTCCAGCATCCACCCTGAGTCTCCCTTAGACTACATCATGCAAAACGCAGGCAATGAGAGTGCATATGAGAGCAGATCCCAGGAAAGATACTGAGCAATGATGTCTCCCACATCCCTGTATTTCATCCTCGCAGGTCCACTTTCTCTTTCTCTATTTACCTTTTTTTTTTTTTTAAATCAACTAATGCAGGAGCACTAGCTTGGGTCTTCAGTTCTCTGGCTCCAGAATTTAACTGACAAAGTAATTTGCTTAAAACCCAAGTTTGGACACATCTCTTTGGGACTCAAAATTCTCCTCTGTTTCCTCTGGCTCTGGCTCTGGCTCTGGCTATGGCTCTGGCTATGGCTATGGCTATGGCTATGGCTATGGCTATGGCTATACAACAAAACCACATATTCAAGAAACATGGCTCATAGCTCTCTGCAACTTCTTGGTATACCATTCCAGAACTCTGAAAGACATGCCCTACCATGTTGACTTCATTGTCTGTGTTCTCCCCTTCAAAGAGGTGTTCTAGAATCCAAGCTAGGGCTGAGAATGCCCCATGCCTTTGTTCATGATGCAGCTCACAAACAAACCCACCATTACTGATTTATTTATGACCGATGCTCACCTCTTTCCTCACAGGCTTTCGACAGAATTCCAGACAGCTTCCAGTAAATACTACCTCATGTGCTTCTGTACAAGTCGTACCTGGTAAATGGGAGAAGGAACATAGAAGAATACTAGAGCACCCAAAGCCCCCTTTTAAACAAACACACACTATGATTTTTATATCCATGGGTGCCACTTTTCCTTTAATCCCAGCACTCGGGAGGCAGAGGCAGGTGGATTTCTGAGTTCGAGGCCAGCCTGGTCTACAGAGTGAGTTCCAGGACAGCCAGGGATATACAGAGAAACCCTGTCTCGAAAAACCAAACAAAAAACAAAACAAAAAAAACAACAAAAAAAAAGATCTTTGCTTCTACTAGTCCCTCCCACATCCTCCTGTCACTCAGATCCCGAATGTCTCAACCACATCATTACAAGAACCTCGGTTCTCCCACGCTGTGTATATGCCCCTTCTTTAGATCTTACTATTTTTCCTTTGCTTCATAAATACAGGATTGCGCTCTCAGCTCCCTCTCTCACACTCTGGGCTATGAAAAGCAATGCAAGGTTTCTTCCTCTCCACCACAGACTGTGTCAGAATGCTCATGCCGCTTCACACTATGTGCTCCTAGCTTGCTTAATTAAAAATAAGTTAATGTTGGTTAAGTTAAATTGTCCTATTATGATGCTCAAACTACCACTTAATTTATTCCCCAGGAATAGTTAGGAAATCTTAATCGAGCTGCACTACATTAACCTAAAGATGCAGAATTAAGTAACAGTCAGTATGGTCTCAGTTGTGCTGCCATTAACCAACAAAAGAGAATCATACAAGTCAGGTTGTAGGTTGCTGCTTTGGCAGTTATAAAACCTCAATAATGTGTTGCTTGAGGACAAATATATCCTTAACCTAGTATTCTAGCATTCCTGTTAAAATCCTTCATCCACTTAGCACGTCTATGCCTTGTATAGAACCACTTGAGGAAGTGTTTGCTGGAAGCTGTCTGGAATTCTGTCGAAAGCCTGTCAGGAAAGAGGTGAGCATAAGCCATAAATAAATCAGTAATGGTGGGTTTGTTTATGAGCTGTATCATGAACAAAGACATGGGGTATTCTCAGCCCTATACCCTGCGATGTAGACCTGTCAAAGAGCTACAGCAAGAAGAAGAAACTAGGAGAAATAGACCATGATTAAAGCCATTTCCTGAAGAATGAAATCAAAGCCCACAATGTAGCAGGACACAGTAGTCTCAAGCTCCATCAACTGGGGGCTTCAGTACAAGGGATTCCAACCTCAAAAGTATGGGCGGCGACAGTGGACATGGCACTGTGGTGGCTAAATACAGTGCCATGAAGTGAGTGGCCTAGGAAAAGAGCATTGTGGGAAAGAGAATCCAAATCCCAGACGAAGGGGAGCCAAGATCTGGCGAAAGGATCAAGGGCTCTGTTAAAGAGGAAGTCAGAACCAGGCCCTAGCCCTATACTGCAACAGTAGGGAGCAGGGACCCAAAGCATAAATAACTGTAAGGAACAGAGATTAATAGAAAGCTAGATCTCTATTTTACATAGACTCTTCAACACTTAGCAAATTCTGCCTCAAGGCCAATGAGCCAAGAGCCAACTATAAGGCGTAATCTTAAGTGGATAGCACTTCTCTGTCAGCCTAAAGATGGAAACCCTCAACCTCTATAAGAAAATGCATTAAACATGGGATAATTTTTATTTTGATACAACACCTAAACAGACAATATTATAAAATATAAAGCCATAAGGGGAGACCTGGTGGGCCCATGCCAAGGTATACCCTTGAGTAATTATACCAAGCAATGGATCTGATATAAAGGAGGTTTAGTGGGGGTAGGGAGAGGAGTGAGGACCTGGGAAAGAGTAGAGGCAGGTGAGTGGACATGTAGACAGGCAGACAGATGGGGCAGAGCTATGAGGGCAAATTAGGGACATGGCACAGAGAAAATCAATAAGGGAGAGGGGGGCAGGAACATATGGGGACAGAGAATGCTGGAATGGCAGGTAGTCCTTTTATAAGCAGCCCACACCTACCACACCCAGTGCACCAAGTGTGGGCAGGTGCTAGAGGCAGATGATGATGATGTAAGCTGTTGCTAGGACCCTGAGATGAAGCTAGTGGATGTACCTGTAAGCTATCAGACAAGCTATGACAAGCCCTCTTTGGAGGTGAAGGGCCAGAGAAGTTCAGAGGGAAGACAGAAATTTACCACCAACTGCAATGATCATTACTAATTATAGTGACAAACTTGCTCAGGAAACTTAGTCTCCTCCCACTCGAACAATGGAGGTTTCTATGGCAATGCTGCTACCAGTTTTCCTTTTTAATTGTTATGTAAGGGCAGACAATAAAACAGATTACGGTTATCTAACAATATCCCTGGAGAAACATGAAAAAAAAAATGTCACTCTACCCAGACAGGAAAACAATAGGGCAAAGTATGGATACCACTGAAGTCCAACTTGGTGAACCAATGAAGTTTACTGGAGCTAATTATAAAAATGTGAGTGGAGGGTTATTTATAAGAGGAGAAATGACTAAACGGCAGTCCCATCACCAAGCACACTTTCCATGGGTGACAACTCATGACAGCTAAAAATCTGGAGCCCACTGGATGGACTGCAGGTGGCTCAACAGGTTGGAGAGTGTCTTTCCCAGTGGCTCCTTTGGACTGAGTCCCTTCCAGCCAGTTCAGCTTACATACTCTTGAGCAGAGAGGGCCCTAGTAAAACTGGTTAGATTCATGGACTTCCTGTTTTGAGTTGCTTATTTCCTGTCTTACTATTTCACCTCCCCTTAGAACATCCTGCTGGTTCACTGCAAAAGTTGAATCTCCGACCTAAAACATACCTTTGTTTCACTTCAGTTTTACATCCTATATGTCTTAAGAAGTTTCCTTCCAAGATGGAAGAAACTGCTATACAACAACTACAGTTCATTGGTTCAGGAAAAGACAAAAGTTTTGCCAAGGTGAGAATCTCACCATGGGATCAAGTCAACCATCATAACAGTAAGCATAACAGAGAAGATGGCGAAGAGAGGATGGGAGTATGTCCTTCCTGCCCGCTATGATGGGCACACTTTCTTTATGAGAGGTATTGTTGTCCCCATTTTACAAGTGATGAGAGAGATTCTCAGTGTGTTCATCTACCCCCATCACCCAGCTATCAGGAATCAACATTTAAATACTCTGAGCTGGTCAATGCCCTCACTCCACACTGTGATGTCATCCAATAAGAATGATTTAAAAAAAAAACAAAAACAAAAACGTAAGCTACTTAGGATCTTATTGCTGCAACAAAAAGAAAGGTAGGGAGGAAAGGGCTTATTTGGCAACTTACACTTCTAGGTCATAGTTCATCATTGGAGGAAATCAGAACAGGAACTCAAGCAGGACTGGAACCTGGAGGCAGGAGTTGATACTGAGGCAATGGAAAGAGCTGCTTACCGGCTTGCTCCCCTGGCTTGCTCAGCCTGCTCTCTTATAGAACCCAGAACCACCAGCCCAGGGATGGCACCACCCACAATGGGCCCTCCCCCATTGATCACTAATTGAGAAAATGCCCTACAGCTGGATCTCATGGAGGCATTTCCTCAACTGAGGCTCCTTCCTCTCTGATAACTCTAGTTTGTGTCAAGTTGACCTACAAAACCAGCTGATACATAAGCCAAACTATTGGGGCTCCATAAAGACCTCATTCATCACTGTACTAAGGTAAAGAGTCTCCCAGTACTCCCTGCTCTGGAGTTCCGGGTCTGGAAGGTTTAGAGCATGGAGAAAGGCCCCGGAGGAGAATTGTGCTCACACCTGGAGAGGGGAATCCCAGTCCCTAGAATCATCCACCTCCGCAGCCCCTCAGCTTAAAGCAGATTACACCTGCCAGCTCTTTGGGCAAAGAGCTCTGCCACAGAATCAAGAATGTTATTCTTCGCCTCCATCAGGGAGTGTTTGTCGCGCTTGCTCTCACAATGGCGCTGCTCAGCCCAGCAGCCTCTTGGGCCATCTGGAGCCTGGGAGCCTCTTTAGTGCGGAAAGTCGGGCCGCAGGCGAGCAGAACCTCTGGATGGACCCTTCCTCAGAATCTTTGCTAATTTGCAGAAGCTGGGCAATTCTCCTCATTAACATCTGTCTGTCAGCATAGTCCGGCAGCGTTTCACCGTGGTGGAAGGGACTCAGCTCCGGATTCTATATAGAAAAAAACACCTGGATCCCAGTCTTTCAATGGCTTCAAGACAACCAGAAGTGACTGCTCTTGCTCCCAGTGAGCCTCTAGGCAAGATGTCCCTGCCCATCGGGATGTACCGCTGAGCATTCAGCTAGGATGATAGCCTAGAGGACCCTGCGACCATGACACCTCCTCCATCGGACATGGGCAGCATCCCCCATGTCAGTGATTCCAGAGAGCAAGATCAGCATCTTGACAGGACAGAGGAAGGAGCAGCCAGTGTCTCTTCCCTTGCTGTGACTCCATCAACAGCCACTGACAGTTCAGACAAGGCCCCTGTGGTGAAGGCTAAAGCTACCCGTGTCATCATGAGTTCCCTGATCACAAAACAGACCCAAGAGAGCATCCAGCGTTTTGAACAACAGGCAGGACTGAGAGATGCTGGCTACACACCCCATAAGGGTCCCCACTGAGGAGACTGAGTCCCTTCGAGTGGCAGAAGCACTTCATAAACTAAAGCTGCAGGGTGGAGAGACAGCAAAAGAAGAGAAGCAGCCTGCATCAGCCCAGTCCATCCCAAGCAGCACCTGTCACTTGTCCCCTAAGCAGAAGTCCAGGGGCTGGATCCCATCTGGCTCCTCCACAGCCTTACCTGCTCCGAATTGTCACACCATGGATCCTGAGAGTGGAAATGATAGGAACTCAGCAGACAAATGGAGCCTCTTTGGACCATGACATCTGTAGAAATCTGATTCTGGTTTTGCCATACAGGCTGACAAAGGTGCCCCAAAACCCTCTCTTATGGAGGTGATGTAGGCTCAGGCCACAAGACTAGGTGAAGATCCAGCAACCTTCAAGCCGCCCAAGATGGATGTCCACTTCTGTATGGAACTGACTCATCATTGCAAACCAGATAGCTAGCATTTTATGGTCCCCTGGCTCCTCACATTCTGAGAAATTTCTGGAGTACTGTCTCACAGGGGAAAGCTGAAGCCTAAATCAGTTGCCTTTGATCTCAGTTTATTGTCTGATGTCTTTCTGTACACCGGCAGGGACAGAGGCTTTGTGACAGACCCATGGTTCTCAATCCAGAGCACAGGCTGAAATGTCCACCATTCACCACATGGTGAACTTGCTGAAGAAACCGAGAGTGTTCTCGGTCTCAGCCAGTGGCCCTGGCCCATTTGGCCTCATTTCGTTTCAGCACTGTGCTGGCAGCAATGGCTGCAGAGGGATTGTGGAAGGCACTAGAGAGAGAACAGGTTGGGGTATTTAAAGATGATCAACCAAATAAAAAGAAATCTGTAGACCTGTGGTTAAGAGGAAAATGACAAAGCAATCCAATGGGATTGTAATCCCTCACCTGCACAGTCCCTTTCATCCAGAAGCATCCCCTCGTAGCCACAGAAACCCTCTATCTTGTCTGTGTTTCTTGTGTGGGGTTAGGGAGGTGCTCACTCTGTTCTGCTGAAAGGTATTTTAACCACCTGACACTGGTAATACTGGTGTTGCCATCTGGGGGGTCTTGAAATAGGGTTCATGCTCCTGCCTAAATTAAATAATTAAAAGTCAGGAAATTTGCAGCTACAGCACTCAACGTTTATTAAAAAGATGAAGTGCACAGTGTACACGGTACACAGAGAAACATACCACCGGCAAGGAGAGGGGATCCCAAGCCAGAGTCCATGTTCCTTCTGGAGGGGGCTGAGCTTCTGTTTAGGATATGAGATGGATATCCATTTCCTCCCTCTGGCAAAAGAGTGGGCTTGCAAAAACCTCAAAAGCCCTTCCTGGAAGTTCCTGCTCCGGGGAAGTCACTCAATTTTTTAGGGGTGGGGGAGAACCTGGAAATCTGCCATTTTATTTTATTTTTTTCAAATAAAAGTACATTAATTTATCTAGGGCCTCTTACCTAACCATCTCCCTACTAGAAAGCTTCTGAAGTCCTGTGGTCCATCACTACGAGACCCCTCAACTGCCCAAGTTCCTGTCCTCACAGTCTTTTGACCCCACAGCGATGGGGAAGGCTGCTTCTTCTCTTCCGAGGGTAATATGAGAGAACCGAACTCCCAAGAAGAGGTTTATTGTGTTCACTCTTCACTAAGGGACCAAAAGCAAACTCCCCTCTGAAGCTGGATTGGATAATCTATCCCACACCCAACTATGTCTGTGTTCAGAGCCAACTGTATCTCAAGACAGTACAGGTTTCTACTTCAAGGGAAATTCTATATCATGTCAAGATTATCTCCAGGGGTAGAAAACAGAGCTCCATTCCTCACTACAGAGGCTATATTTTGGGTTTTTTTTTCAACTCCAACCATTGTCCTCAATGTATTCTTCTAAAATCTCCCAACAAGTCTACAAAGTCACCAGGCAAGTAGAGCACTATAGACAGGCTCCATTGATCTAACGGTCACACTTGAGCAAGTGAACTAAGTTCCTCCTACAAAACCATACTGTGCTTAAATATAGTTACGCACACAGTAATGGCATTGTGTTTATGACTATATAAAGAAAAACTCAGAGACATCAGGTGATGAGAGGCAGTTTCAGAGTCAAATCCAGTGTTGCCAAAATAGTCAAGTGGGACATTTGGGGAAGATTGTCATCAGGTGGTTGTTTGGCAGAGGGGAGGGGACAGCTCATTGCTAACAGGTATAGAACCAATGGGGTGAATAATGAGAAGATGCTAGAAATAAGCTGCTCACTGAGCAACCTGGAACAGACTCAGCAAGCTAAATTAAAGTGTCACATAATATAGCAAGGGACAACTGGTTCCCCAGGTGACCATGGATGTGAGGATGAAGCAAGCTTGCTCACACTGAGCTAACTCAAAGGCACCTCCCTTTCATCTCTGCTCTCAGGCTTGAGCTTTGCCTCTGAACCGCCCAGACAGAAGGGGCAGGGCTGGGCAAGAACTGGGGTAGGAGCACTTGGGAAAAGTCGGCTGCCCCTAGAGTTCACCTTGATTGATGCTAATTGAGCTCTAATTGAAACCATAGATCTATGCCCCAAGTGCACCTGAAGGAAAATTTAATATCCGGAGCCACACCACAGAGCTAGGAAGCACCTCTCTCAGCACACAAGTCTACCAAGTACATTATTTGTCTATTAAACTTTCATATACCTTTAGAGACTCAACAGACTGCCCTGCTCAAGACAGAAAGAGCACAGCCTCTATTTTAGGCTGCCCTACAAAGCTGGGGTTTGACCTGGTAAGACTATTACAGTTCATTTAGCATCACTGCCGCGCACCGTGCTAATTAGAACCTGGGGACTCTTAAAAACCACTGGATTAAACAGTGTTTCCTCCCAAGCTGTTCTATACTGTGATCCAAATGGTTATGAAATTTATATTCAGTGAATAAAGAGGGGCAGGAGAGACATGGGGAGTAGAGAGGAGGAGGTCGAGGTAAATGGGAATTTTATATTGCATGAGAGGGCAAGCAAGTCCTTTGGTCTTTTATTCATGCATTCCACATGTATTTACTGAACCCCCTGGTGTATGCAAGGTAATAAATATTACAGATCCCAGGGACATAACACTCCAGGATTATATATTTTACTGGTGGGAAGCCAAACAAGTGAAAGGAAATAAACACAATACTTTCGGGCGCTAAGTACAATCAAGAAAACAAAATCAGGCAATAAGACAGGAAGTAGATTAGAGAATGAGAGCTACCCAGGGTGGATGGAGAAGGCCTCTCTCCAAGGAGGTGGCATCTGAGACAAGAGCTGAGTCGTGAGGGAAAGATCCATGAGGAGATCTGAGGAAGTCTATGCTAGAGGAGGAAGCCCCCACCAGCAGATGAATGCAGCAAGGAACTTTTAGTGCCACTGGTTGGTCTGAAAGAAGCCAGTGTGGATGAGCAACAGGAAATAGAGACAGGGGAGACTGGACAGATGTGAGTAAGGACTAAATGTTCCAAAGTCTGCCATGAAATCATGAAACAGATTTGGGGATGGGGCAGGGTGGGGGGTCTGTGTCTGTCTGTGTGTGCATGTGTGTATGCATGTCTCTCTCTCTCTCTCTCTCTCTCTCTCTCTCTCTCTCTCTGTGTGTGTGTGTGTGTGTGTGTGTGTGTGTGTGTTCTGAAATGAAAACCACCTCATTAAGCAGAGAAGTTTTTATGATCTAATTTCTACTTTGGAAAATCCCTTCTAGCTACTTTATGGAAGACGGGCAGGGAAAGGCTGGAAGAAGAAATGGTGACGACAACGACGACGACGACGACAACGACGACGACGACGACAAGACCTGTGAGGAGGCTGCTGTGAGCATCCTGTAAGGGGCCAGAGTCATCCATCAGTGCTTGAGCACTTGCCTCGCATATGCAAGACCCTGAGTTGGATTTCCAGTACTGTGAGGTGGTCTCCAGCAAGGAACAGCCATGTCATGTGCTAGGTGGTCATAGGAGCCATGGACAAACTGAAAACAGAGTCCATAGGTTTACACTAATACTTTGAAAGTGTGTGAAGAGTTCTTTCTCAGGGTTTGCCCCCGAGAAGTGAGAAAGATAGGGTTGCCTTCCATAAGGTGCCTTCTCAGTCTTAGCCACATCGCTCTGCTTCTGTCCAGTGCTTACACATCCTTGTATATAAACTGGAATCATTGTGCTGTCTGTGCCCCCCCCTCCCCTCTGTCTTAGTTAAGGTTTCCATTGCTGTGAACAAACACCATGACCAAGGCAACTCCTACAAAGGACAACATTTAATTAGGGCTGGCTTACAGGTTCAGAGGTTCAGTTCATTATCGTCAAGGCAGGAGCATGGCAGCTTCCAGGTAGGCATAGTGCAGGAGATGCTGAGAGTTCTACAGCTTGTTCTAAAGGCAAACAGGAGAAGACTGGCTTTCAGGCAGGAGGTCTCAAAGCCCACTCCTACAGTGACACACTTCCTCCAACAAGGACACACCTCCTAATAGTGCCACTCCCTGGGCCAAGTGTATTCAAACCACCACACCCTCCAACTAAGCTTTAGAAATGAGCTTGTCAGAGTCACCGTAGCAGCACCCTGACCTGACTCAAGTCTGAGACTTCTATTCAATCCTTGCATCTTACCCTCCCTTGCTTCTTCATGCACCCTACTCCACCAGTTATGCACTTCCCTCTACCAGAGACAATGTCCAACTGCAGACAAAGGTCAAATCTCAGAGATAATACTATTAGGCCTCCCGGCAGCATTTGGCTCACTCCAAATACTAGGCTCATTCCAGGTCTCTCTGCAACTCCTCTTGTTCCTTGTCTTTAAAGCCATGAAGACATCACCACAGCCCTGTGATATCAGTCCTGTTCTTGGTACTTTGCATATGAGCCTCGGGTCCTGTTGAGGTGATAAATAATTTGTGAAAATACTGCTTCTCAAGCAAGATCCATCCAATTGATGCTTGAGACAGGGTCTCCTACTAAAACCTTATCAAGTCCTCATGAAAACCCTGTGAGATAAGTTGTTGTCCTATTTTATTAGCAGCAATACTGAGGCTTGAGGAACCTAAGAGTCACCCAAGGTCTGGCAGGTAGTGATTATCACAGCTAACCTCTGACCTCACATAATTCCACATAGTCAGACACTTTTTTTTTAATAATCCCCATGCTGCATTTATAATAGGGAGATTTGAATGGGAAGACTTGGGAAAAGTCAAAGGAATCTTCCTGAAGATTTTTCTAGCTGGAAAATTGCCTGTCCCCGATCCTTCTCCTGAACCAAGTTCCTCTCTGCCTTTTAACTCTAAATTAATTTTTTTACCCTCTAGGACATCTCTGGGTTCCTTTTGCAATCCTGTTTCTCAGTCTACATGATCTGGGGAAGGGAACGTGATCCTATTTACCCTGTCAGAAGGCATCAGGATGAAATATGAACATGGAGCTCAGTAGGTGCTCGTTATTGCTAGGTCGTTATTGTTATTATCATCACCAAGCCTTTGTTATTATTACTGTGATTAATGGGCACCAGTTGCTAAAGGCTTTTCCAGACATACTTTTATGTGGCCCGATTCTCTTCATCCTAAGATACATAGACCACGACAGAAAAGAAAAACAATGCAGATAGCATTGCTCCTACATAAGTAGCCGAATCCGTGCCAGAGCTACAATCTTGTAAAGCTCATTCATAATGCAAAGGTACAACGAATTCCATCCACATCGCAGCTTTCCATTTTCCCTAGCTCATTGCTCCAAGTCACACATTATAAATTGCCTTTTATGTTATCTCTCTATTCCAGTAAACCCTTCCCCTAATCCTTTTACCCTGCCCAGAGCCCATATTCTAGGGCTGCCTGCAGCTGCCCTCCAGAACCAAATGGGCTGCTCTTTGTAAAGCTATCGATCCCTATAAACTACTTTATTAGTGGTCATTATTATTCTGTTTCTAATCACCACTTTAATTAAAGTTTTATCATCCACATTAAAAAAAAAAAAAAAAGGGTAGACGACTTTTAATGGGCTGGATGGCTTGCTCTCAACCATGAAGCACTCAAGCAGAATTAGCCAATGGACTCTTCGTTAGCTTCAAGGACTTTTGGAAGCCCAGCTCTCTCCAGGAAACAGATGTCTGGCCGACAAGCAAGAGCGGATTCTTCTCCTCAGAAGTTTCTTGGTCTCCTGGTCTTGGGAACCTCGAGACAGGAGGTGCCAAAGTCAATGATCACAGCCTCTAAGTCACAGTATTGGAAATACTCACCTTTTTCGAATGGTCTGTAAATCTAAAGGGAAGCTATTGACCAAGTCACCAAAGTCTCCCTCAAGTCCACATTTCTTATAATGCCTCCTTGAGCGAAATCTACTTCTGTTGGGGGACTTCTCCATTCCCAGACTAAAATAATGAACAGTTGTTTCTCTGGCTGACTGTAGACAGAAAAAGAATCATTTGCTGTTCCTCTGCCCTGCCTCTACCCAAGCAGAGTTTTTTGTTGTTTTTGTTTTTGTATTTGTTTTTGTTTTTAGAAAGATTTATTTTTGTAATGTGTATGGGTGAGGTTTTTTTTTTTCATTTTTACTGGTTATTTTAATGGTTTACATTTCAAATGTTATCCCTCTTCCCAGTTTCTCCTCCACAAACTCCCTAACCCCTCCCCCTCCCTCTGCCTCTATGAGGGTGCTCCCCCAGCTGCCCACCCACTCCTGCCTCACTGCCCTAGCATCCCCTACCATGGGAGCCTCCACAGGACTTAGGGGCTCCCCACCCAGTGGTCCCTGAAAGGCAATCCTCTGATACATATCCAGCTGGAGCCATGGGTCCCCCCATGTTTACTCTTTGGTTGGTGGTTTAGTCCCTGGGAGCTTTGGAGAGTCCGGTTGGTTGATATTGTTGTTCTTACTATGGTGCTGCAAGCCCCTTCAGCTACTTCAGTCCTTGCCCTAACTTCTCCACTGGGATCTCCACACTCAGTCCCATGTTTGGCTGTGTGCCTCCAAATCTGTATTGGTCAGGCTTTGGCAGAGCTTCTCAGGTGATAGCTTTACCAGGCTCCTGTCAGCAAGCGCTTCTTGCTAAGCCGAGTTTTTTTAAAGAGGAAAGGGTCTGTCTTAGTATTGTATACGCATCGCCAAGCCTAATACCTAGAACACAAGAAGTCTTCAAGGAGTCATATGTGACATACCTGACTGCTCCTGAGGTAAAGCCTACAAACAAAGAGTGACATGGAATGAATTTAAGTTCTGCCCTTCAAGGTCATCGTCTTCTCTCCTGTCTCTTCAAGAGTAAATGAGACGGTGCTCACAGCAGCATTTTTGCTAGCAGCCTGAATATGGAAGCAGCCGGGTGAACAAGTAAATAAAGGAGGTCTGTGGTACAGTGGAACATAAAAATGTGCTACAGTGGGAAGAGAATCTGGGCACATGGACAGACACTAGGTCAAGTGGGGCAGCTACAATCTACGTGCTTTCTATAAGCAGAATTATGCTGTACAGCTACTTCCGCTTACATGAGGTATCTGACGTAGTGGAGTTCATAAAAGATGCCACAATGACAATTGCCAGGGGTCAGTGTGAAGAAGGAATGGGGAGGCTCGTGTTTGGCCAGCTATTGTTTGATGAGATTCTAGTTGAGAACACAAAAACTTTCTCCAGATGGTTGTGGGAAGGGGGCATAACCACTGAGCTAAGATGGCGCCCAGCTTAGTGCCAAGCCTTGTAACCCCATCCTGTTTACTAAAACTTCTGAAAACGGCAAGCTGAGTCATCGCACCTACCACATGATCTGAAACGTCATATAGCCTTACCATAGTGTTAGCCAATGATCTGTTGTCCTGCCTGTGCGTGCAACTCGTGCTAGGGGCTGGATGATGCTGATTGGAGAGCAATGAGTGGAGTGAGATGATGTAAGAGGGCTGGGTATATATTGAACTGCCTTGAGGGTGATCGCTGCATAAGGGAGTTCACTGAAGGAGTTCACTGAGGGAGTTCACTGCAGGAGATTTCTGAGAGAGAGAGCACTGTTACTGCCTTGAGTAAAAGATCACAATTGCTGTTGAAGAACCTACCTTGGCATGAGTGTCGTTATTCCCAGTCTCTGCTGGTCAGAGATTGAGGTCGCAGCAAATTGTAATGGTGGTGGCTGGATGATAATGTAAAGGTACCCAATGCCATTCAATGGCACAAAAGTGGGCTTATAGTGGCTTACCTTAGGTTGTGTTTAACTTAAAATACAGTGAGAAAGCATTCTTAGTACTTCAGAGACCAGGGAGTGTCGAGTTTTTGCAGTAACCAGATCTTTCCTAAATCCCTTCTTTGGGTCTGAGGATGAAGAGCTACAGGCAGAACACGTATGGACTGAATCTATCCTCTCATCCTGTGGATGAGCAGTGCCTTTGTGTACTAAGAAACGGAGCTACTGAGCTGGAATGTACCCATGCGCCAGGGCTGTGCTCCAAAGAGGCTGCACAGCTGCCAGCCCCCAAACCCCATGATGTCTTTTTACTATAAGAAATCACCATGAGTTTCCTGAGACACAGAAGAACAACATCCCTTGCTCAAGGCTCGGTCACCTTTACCACAGGGCCTGTTGTCATTCTGCTTCCCCAAACCCTACTTAGATCATCCCTTGGCCTCTAATGACATCTCTTCCCATCCCAGACAGTCCCAGACAAGCCTAGAGAGCCACCTGGAAAACGAACACTGTCTCTCCTCAAAAGGGCTGGACTGGTCTTGTACATTTTGTATTGTGTATTGTGTATTACATATGGTGTATTGCATATTGTATATTGTATATTACATATTTTTCTTATATATCATGTATTTTGCATCATATATCACATATTATATTACATGTTACATATAATATACAATATGTCTATATTATAATTATATAATATATACTTATAATACCTATATATTACCTATACAATATCTATATATTATAATATATAATTTGTTATAATATACCCCAAATCTCCTACTCTCAGATTGTAGTGGTTAGAATAGGTATGGTCCCCCACAGATTCATGTATCTGAATGCTTGCCTCGTAGAGATTGGCACTATTAGGAAGTATGTCCTTATGGGAGAAGATATGGCCTTGTTGGAGGAACTGTCACTGTGTAAATGGGATTTGAGGCTTCCTATGCTCAGGCTCTGCCCAGTGAGGAAGAGAGTCTCCTGGGTGCCTGCAGAAGATAGTTTTCTCCTAGCTGCCTTTGGATCAAGATATAGAACTCTTGGCTTCTCCAGCACCATGTTTAACTGCATGCTGCCATTCTTCCTACCATGATGATAATGGACTAAACCTCTGAAACTATAAACCAGCCCCAATTAAATATTTGACTTTTTAAGAGTTGCCTTGGTCATACTGTCTCTTCACAGCAGTAAAGTTGTAAGGAAGACACGGATCTTTGTGTGCAGCCTCCCCTAACAGATAGAGCAGGGTCCCACATGCTCATCAGAAAGAACAGGCCCCTGAATCAGTCCATCTTCCCCCCCCCCAAAACCGCCAGGCCATAGAAATGAGGCAACTCATTTTTGTTCCCTCTTCTTCCCAATACACATGTTAAAATCGTAACCTCTGATGTAAGGGTGTAAGAAGACAAAGCCTTTAGGAAGGGAGGGTGTCACCCTCACTAATTAGGAAGAGGTTGCTTGTACCACTGGGGACATGCCAGAAATTGACCATGCTGCTGCCCTATTTGGACAGAACCAAGAGAAATAAATACCAGTTATCTGTAAGCCACTTACACCAAGGTACGTTGTCATGGCAGCCTTCTTCCCCATGCTGCTGACCATCTCTGCCACCGGCCTACAGAAACTGTCCTTTCCTCCCCTGGTAGCTGCACCCCTTAGCACAATGCCCGGGAGGCAGGGGCAGGCAGATTTCTGAGTTCGAGGCCAGCCTGGTCTACAAAGTGAGTTCCAGGACTGCAGGGCTACACAGAGAAACCCTGTCTTGAAAAACAAACAAAAAAAAAAAGATAGTCTCAAGCAGTGTAGTTAAACTTGATTTCATTCCCCTGAGAGTCCCTGGGAGAACACACAGTGTAGGCACGTTCACTTCTCTCTCTCCCGTGAGGTCGCCCAGTAGCTTTTGTAGTTTGCTTTTGACTTTTCTTCAATCCAGGCTTCTTAGTGAACTTAAGCTGCTTCTTAATCAAATGCATTTCCCTTGCAACCCGTTCCTCACATCTCCTCTACCAAGTGGGTTGCGGACTCTCACATATAATTACCCCCTATTTTCAGCTTTGCCTCCTAAGCCTTCACAGTGGAGTTCATCCTCCCTCCCTCCCGTGGGTAATTTTTGGATGTTTTCTGAGCTCAAACCAATCCCCACCCCAGCCCCCAACAACCTCTCATAGACATGCCACCATTCGCTCTTCTATTTCTTTAATTGGATTTTAATTTGTCTCACTAAACCCAGATTTACTTGGAAATTCCTTGTCCCATGTTGAAATTGCAAATTGAAATGGCATGCTTACCACCACGGAAGGAAAGGAAAATAGGAGGTAGGCCAAAAGAATGACAAAGGACAAAAAGCAAGGACAAAAGAAAGAGAATCAAAGAGATAGCCTCTGCTTAATTATGAGACATGGTCACACTAGAAAAAAACTCCTCCAAGAAGTCCATTTTGCCCACTAGTAAGCAGGCAGAGATCTACAAGAAGAGAATTCAGAGAAAAGGGCACATAGAAAGCACAGCGCATAAAATCAATGATGAGCATTTGATCTATTTTACTGGGCACTATGCAGAGTAATGCTTCCCCCACACTATTCCGTGAGCCTTTAGGAAAGAGCATAATTGGATTGTTTGTTTTGTTTTGTTTTGTTTTTTGTTTTTGTTTTGTTTTGTTTTGATGCTTTGATACGGCAGCCTGGGTTCTGCTAAGTGGGCCACTGCTGAAATTTACAGTGTGGTAGTTGAGATTCACCTGAATGTAAGTACCAAGAGTAAACAATTAAAAAGCAGTGATATGGAAAAAGATAATATTCTAGGGTCTGGGGAGATGTCTCAACAGTTAAGAGCACTGGCTGCTCTTCTAGAGAATGTAGATTTGATTTCCAGCACCCACATGGTAGCTCAGAACAGTCTGTAACATCTTGTTCCAGGGAATCCAACACCCTCTTCTGGCCTCCAAGAGCACCAGGCATATAGGTGCTACACAGATATGCACACAAATTAAAAAAAAAAAAGTGATCCTTTTTCTAGTAATAACAATAAAAGAAATATTGATAAATAACATTAATAATAAGTCATACAATGTCCACCAATACAGCCAACATGCAAGATTTCTATGACAGAAGCAATAGATGATTATCAAGGGACATAACAGATTTGAGGGAATAAGATAGTCAGTCAACAGACTCTTGGTTAAACTGTCTCACAAAAGATAAGAAGTCAACCGGAAGGATGGGCATGGTGCAGATGTCAATACATCATATTAAGGATGTTGAGTAGACATTGGAGAAGCTGCTCCTTCTGTGCCAAAGCATATATGTTAGCATTAAAATTCTTCTTTGAGAGAAAATATTTCCTATGGAAAAAAATTAAGAAAGCCTGCCATGGGGTCCAGGGAAATAGCTTGGACATTAAGTATGGATAGGCAAGCATGAAGACCTGAGCTTGATCCTCAGGGACCCACATAGGAAACATGGCGGCATGAGCTTGTAACCATAGCTCTGGGGAAGTAGCAACAGGAGGAGGAACCCTGAGGCTTGTTAGCCAGATAGAGCATCCAAATCTATAAGCCTCGGGATTTCAGGGAGAGACCCTGCCTCCATAACAAAGCGGGAAAACAAATGAAGACCTTCAAGGTTGACCATAGCCTGCATGTGTGCTCACACAAACGGGTACACATATCTTCATGTAACACACAAGGAGAGAAGAAAATAAACTCTGCAGAAACACCAAAGCATTCTGAGACTCATCTTCAAAATGTCATTATTAGGGGGCCCTGTAGATAACATTGTCAATGTCTTTTCTGAATTTAAACATTTTGGTGGCCTTTTCTTAACTACTTCACTTCATCAAATCACCCAGAGATGTGCTTCTGCAGAAATTTGTATCACACTAAAGATAAATGATGCAAAGCCACATGTCATATCTATATTGAGGAAACATCAACTGATTTTTCTCCCTGAACTACAACTGGCCAGCATTTGTGACCCAGCAAGGGAAGCAACGGCTGTTGCTGTGTTCATTTTAAGGCTCCTTTGCAAACTGGTTCATTTCAAATTTGATGTTATGCAAGTGTAAAATTAAGTAATTCCCAACCGAGGCAGACCATAGCCTCTGCACATGCTGGAAGGCGTTTACTGCTCTCCAACAGGGGTGGTCCCTGTCACTCTCACCATCTTACACCCAAGAACAGCAAGCCCGAGCAGGGGACATCAGGGAACACATTCTAACACACAGCACAGCTAAGACTCCAGTGCCAGCACCCTCCCTTCTATTTTTAAGATGTATTTTTGTTTGTAATTATGTATATGTGGTGTGGGGTAGGGTTGTACATGCATATAGGTGACCACTGAGGACAGAGATACTGGATTCACCTGGAGCTAGGGTTACAGGTGGATACCAACAAGGATGCTGAGAACTAAACCTGGGTTGTCTGCAAGAACAACGGGTGCTCTTAACCGCCGGGCCATCTCCCCAGCCCACCTGTTCTCTTCTTAACACCTTCTAAATCTCAATACTCAAGATTAGAGAATTGATTTAAACACACACACACACACACACACACACACACACACACAGCTTCAAAACTTCCCTTCAGAAGCAACAAAGACTGCTCAGGGCCAGACCCCCCCCCCCCCCCCCCCGCACCATCAGGAACTCATGCTTTTCATCTCTGCATATTAGGGTTCACAGCAGAGTTCAACTTTAAGAGTTCAACTAGAACGGTACATAGGAGGAAACATTTCAAAAGAGAATTCAGAGAAAATCTTTTCAAAGTAGGACATACACCAAGACCCTAACTTTGTTTGTTTGTTTGATTTTTGAAAAGACACATATCACGTGCATGTGGCTTTTTTTCAGGGTTTTGTGTGAATGTGTGTTTGTGCATGTGTATGTGTGTTTATAGGTGTTTTGCCTCCATATACATACATGTACCATGTTTGCACATATGCCTGCTGCCCAGAAGGTCAGAAGAAGGGGTCAGATCCCCTGGGACTGGAGTTACAAAGATTGGGAGCAAAGGTAGGTGATGGGAATCAAACTCAGATCCTCTGCAAATGCAACAAGTGTTCACAACCACTGAGCCATCTGTCCAGCTCACATGTGACTTTTAATACAACACAACATCAGCAGGGCTAGGAAGATGGCACAGCAGGTAAAACACTTGCCACACAAATATAGGAACCAGAGATCAGATCTCTGACACTCATGTAAATACCAGGTGGGTACATGAACCTGCCTGTAGTTCTAGTGGTTAGGAGTCAAATTCAGGGGTTCCCTAGAACAAGCTGGTGAGTCAAATGGATAGACTCTGGATTCAAGAGACCATCCCTCAATAGATACAGTTAACAGCAACTGACAAAAACATCCAACATCAACCTTTACATGCCTTTATATGCATGTAACACATACTCACACATACGCAAACACATATAAATATATGCACGCACACCGCACACAGCACACACATACACATACGTGAACAATAGCTACATTGGAACCTAGCAGTACTTATATTTAGATTGTGGAAACACGAGGGATTCTTTTTCTCCCATTTATATTTTTCTGGATATTTTTAATTTTCTACAATGAATATCTTTAATTTTAAAAATGGGAAAAACATAAAAATGCTCAAAACCATTAGTCACCTGGGAAATGCAAATTAGAAACACAATGAGACGGCATTTCATGCCCACTAATGGCCATAATAAAAGAAGACAGGCAATAATGAACGTTGGCGAGGATGGGAAAACCAGAGTCCCTCGAGAACTGCCGTGAGGGTGTAAAATGGCACTGCTAGCAAACAACTTGGAAGCTCCTTCACAGACTAAAACAGGCATTTGCCAGCCACATGATCTAGCCATTCCACTTTTAAGTGTGGGAAGAAAAAGTAAAATATGCACACATCCAGACTTGTACATGAATGTTGTTAATAGATCATTCACAATATAAAAATAATATAAATGTCCATCAACTTACATGGTAAGGACAAAGTGGTAGATTGCACCTTGTGTTTGTAATGCCATAATAAAGTGTGAGTATCTCCAGGGGCAGCTTCCTTGCTGTCCCCACCCCCACCCCTCACCCCACCCCCTATCCCCTGCTACAGGCAACAAGATAAAGCCTAGGTGGCTGGTCCTGTTGACCTCGCATCCCACCTGGGCAATGCACATAGGCTGTTGGTGACATTTCTCAGTCACCTTGTAACTGGAAACTGAAGCCTGCTTGCTTTAAACCTATAATGAAAGCCCTCTAGAAACCTATAAGGATCCAGATTCAGGCAAGGTCTTGACTCACTGGTCCCTCTCCCTCTCCCTCTCCCTCTCCCTCTCCCTCTCCTTTGCTGAGTCCCCCCTGTGTGTGCTTGTGTGTGTCTGTGTGTGTGGCCTCAGATGTCTGTGCATGCACTACTACCTGTAAGCCGTAAAATCTACCTCTCGTCTCTCCCATCATCGATCGAGTGCTCTAGGTTCTCAAAGTTTAAATTAAAATGCACAGGGAATACGGTGCCCCTCCAGCTAATAGCCAATCTCTCTGCACTTGTTCAGCTGGAGCTCTCAAAAGAGTAATTTACAATTGCCCTCTATTTCCCTCTTTCTATTGCCATTTCAAACCCTTAACCTACCCCCTCTCCTCGATCCACACTAGGTCAGACCTCCAGACTGCCAAAGCGAAGTGACTTTTGGAAGATACCCCTTACTACGTGTTCCTGGGCCCTGGGCCTACTTCTAAGTCATGTCACCACCCTGAACGAAGATGCCCTCATGGGCATTCTGTTAACGTTATTTATCTTGCTATCCTGAGCATCCAGCATTTTTCTCTGAACCTGGTGGGTACTTGGTTTGGTTTTTTTTTTTTTTTTTTAACTTTTGTGAAGCTGAGAAAGTAGACAGAGAGGTAAATGTATGTGACCAGGGCCTATAAGGTTGTGTTCCAAAAACAATGGCTCAAAAGGCATGTTTATGTTGTTGTCTCTCTTCGATGAACATTTGCATCACATGTGGTAGTTCACAGGAGTTTGCTCACACAAAGGAAGAGAGGATGGAAGATGAAGAGAAGGAGCAAGGCATCCCTTGGACCTCCTCACTCTCGGTACTCATCGGGTCTGAAAAGCCACCACCAACTCACAGCACAAGATAGACAGTAACATCATGGAAATTCTCCACCTAGAGATCTGGCGCACATACAGCACATGCTCACACTATATGCAAACCTGGTCACACATACCATGGTGTGGGAGCCATGCAGGCAGCAGCAGCCTAGACAGCAGCTTATATTGTGATTTTTAAGAACATCAGTAATGTTTCAGTGATTGAGTAAGTCTCTTTCACCTGCCAGCTAAGGCCTGAGCAACAGGCTTGAAGTACTAGACCAGCTTAAGGGTTTGGTTTTGGTTTGGTTTGTTTGGGAAACACATTCATCAGGAAGCAACAAGACTTTCAGCTGGGACACAGCCTCTGTCCCACTTCCCTCAAAGAAGGAGTTGGTAGAGGAGAACTGTGAGATGTCTTTACAAAGCAGGAAGAGGAACCCCAAAGTATGACAAGGCAGGAGGGTGCTGACAGCAGCACTGCAAATAACCACGTGACAGGTGTGCCTGGAGTCAGCTGAGCAAGGTGTTCTGCTTGTAAAGGCTCCGATCCATCTTAAATTGCTGGAAAAAAAAAAAGAACAGGGGAAAAGAGAGGCCTAGAGATGAAAGAGAATTCTCACGTAGGAAAAAGTGGGCAGTGCATGCAGAGGGTTAGTAAATGTAAAAGTAAAAGTACTATGTACTCTCTGGGGTCACACAGCCAACAGGCTAAGCATCCACGCAGAACATAGGCACCTGCATCTCCCTCAGATGCTGACCTGCAGGTGTGGTCTCTGCATACATTTTCTAATGGTTGTAACATTTTTTTTTTTCCAGGACAGAAATCAGAGTGATTCGCATGGCCTTCGGGACCGCAGTATACAAGTCTAGTCTCTTGTAACATTTCCCAAATGGTCACTTCACCTTAGAGTCTCAAGAGTGCTACCTCCTGGCTGAGACTGGGACCTATATAAATAAGTGGGGAGAGGGGGGGGCAGGTGACATGTAGGTAGGTAGATAGATACATAACCTGTGGCCACGCTTCCTGTTAGCCGTGCTAACTTTCTGATAGAAGCAGTAGGACAATCTTGTGCAGGAATATTTGGTCTTTGACCCAAGTTTCTGACAATGTTCCTAAATGTTGAAATATTCGGGACCCTTTGTCCTAGTGGTCTGACACTTTGATGGGCTCCTGGTAGCATTAGAATGAAGCTATGGTCAGGAGAGCCATGAGGTTTGAAGGCTGTATCTCACTGCCCCACCCCTTTCTTCTCACCCCCCACCTTTTTTTTTTTTTTTACTTATTCAACAGCATTTTTGTTTGCTTGTTTTTTTATATTTTTAATTAAAATATAATTACATCATATTGACTCTTCCCTTTCCTCTCTTCAACCTCTCCATGTCCCAACACTCTCAAATTGACACCCTTTTTCTTTGATTATTATTGATATGTGTGTGTGTGTGTGTGTGTGTATTTGTGGACAAAAACACAAATACAACCTTCTAAGCCTATTTCTACTGTTTGTGTGTGTAGAGTATCAGGGCTTACCACTCTGTATTGCATAACCAGTCAGAAAGCTTATCCATGGGAAAGGCTATCTCTCCCTCTCTCTGCAGTCAGGAGTAGAGAAGGGTTTAAGGCTAGATTGATCCCAATGGCCAATTAATAATTAGTCAATTAATAGTCATTCTGCTCATTTTGCCCATGTTATGAAACTTCTGTCAGAAACCCAGTGTCTTAGTCAGGGTTTCTATTCCTGCACAAACCAAGAAGCAGTTGGGGAGGAAAGGGTTTATTCATCTTACATTTCCACATTGGTGTTCATCACTGAAAGAAGTCAGGACTGGAACTCAAGCAGGTCAGGGAGCGAGCAGGAGCTGATGCAGAGGCCATGGAGGGATGTTCCTTACTGGCTTGCTTCCCCTGGCTTGCTCAGCCTGCTCTCTTATAGAACCAAGACTACCAGCCCAGAGATGGCACCACCCACAGGGGGTCTCCCCTCTTGATCACTAATTGAGAAAATGCCTTGCAGCTGGATCTCATGGAGGCATTTCCCCAACTGAAGCTCCGTTCTCTGTGATAACTCCAGCCTGTGTCAAGTTGACACAAAACTAGCCAGTACAATTGACCCCTTGTCAACTTGACACACAAACACATCACTAGTAAGCCTCAACCCTTAGTTTCTTATTCATCCCCAAGATCTAAAAACTTTAAAAGTCCCACCGTCTTTACATATTAAAAGTTCAATTCTTTTAAAATATCCAATATCTTTTAAAATCCAAAGTCTTTTTACAATTAAAAGTCTCTTAACTGTGGGATCCACTAAAATAGTTTCTTCCTTCAAGATGGTAAAATATCAGGGCACAGTCACAATAAAAAGCAAAAGTTAAACTCCAACTGTCCAATGTCTGGGATCCAACTCACAATCTTCTGGGCTCCCCCAGTGGCTTGGGTCACTTCTCCAGCCCTGTCCTTTGTAGCACACAGCTTTTCCTCTAGGCTCCAGCTGTCTGGACTCCACTGCTGCTGCTGTTCTTGGTGGTCATTCATGGCCCTGGCATCTTCAAAACACTGCATGACCCCTTCAGTCCTGGGCCATCAATTGCAACTAAGGCTGCACCTTCACCAATGGCCTTCCATGGCCTCTCACAGTGCTGAGCCTCAGCTGCTCTTCATGACCCCTTCATGCCTTCAAAACCAGTATCACCTGGGTGACTCTTACACATTACTAAGTCCAGCCACAGCACAAGGTACAACCTTGGCTATTTCTGGAACACAGCCTCTCCGTGCTTTCAGAAAAAAAACTTTCCTGAAGGTGTCACCTCAATGATGCTGGTTTCTTCTTAATCACAGCTAATTTCTTAGCTCCAGATAACCAGCATCAATAGTCCCAGTAATGCAAAGTTTTCGCTTTAGTAGTTCTGGTATCTTGTTAATCACAGCTGATTCTTCAGCCAAAGGATGTCAGGACTGGAACTCAAGCAAGCCAGTAAGTAACATCCTTCCATGGCCTCTGCATCAGCTCCTGCTTCCTGACCTGCTTGAGTTCCAGTCCTGACATCCTTTGGTGATCAACAGCAATGTGTAAAGTGTAAGCTGAATAAACCCTTTCCTCCCCAACTTGCTTCTTGGTCATGATGTTTTGTCCAGGATTAGAAACCCTGACTAAGACACCCAGAAAGACTGGATCAGAAAAACTCCGAGTAGCTGAAGATGGGTGGGGGGCTCCAACACCCCTCCTACCTGCCTAGCCTCACCCCTCTCTTCCATCCTGCTTGTGTCCTCTCATGTCCTTTGCAGTTAATGTGTAAAGTGTCTCCTGTGTCTGTGAGCCACAGAAAGTTACTTGAGCCTCAAAAAAAAAGGGTCATAGGAGCTACACAACTTATACCCAAATCAGAATATGGGGCTAGAACACATATCTTTTACATTATTTCATTTAAACTAAATTTCATATTTCCTATATGATATACAGTAGGCAAAAAAAAGTCTCCTGTCCCCAGGTGAGGACTATTAATGCACTCTCTTCTCCATCTTCCTGTTTGACTATTATTTCTTTATGTCTTCCTCCAGCTTATAAATCTAATGCATATTCATCATAGAAAATTTATCAAAATCAGAAGTATAAAGCAGAAAGTAAAAAAGAAAAGTCAGAAATCCCAGTTTCAACCAATCATTACATCGTCTCCGCTTCCAGTTTGGTGTGTTCTCTGTATTTTTCATTGACTGATAGGTAGTTTGCTTACATTTCTTAATGATTACATAATCTTTCATCATACCAATGTCCAACAACTTATTTAACCACCGCTCCTCACAGTATGGGTTTAGGAGTTTTCCAGATTTATACCACAGTTAGTCAAGCTGCAAGGGAACACCTCGTGTTAAGCCGACAGCTTTCTGCATTCCAAATTCCCTTCCTAGAATAAATTGTTATAAACGGAACTGCTGTGTCAAGCAATGTGATTATTTTTAAAGTTCTTGATACATTTGTCCAAACTGCTTCTTGGAAAAGTTTTTTTTTCCAAAAGAAGCCATATTATTTATGAAAGCAGACAAAACACCCATGACTGGTGACAACAGTTTAGAAGTAAGAGGGAAGGTAGTGTTTCCAGAGCTGGTCATTTTCAATATGATACTTTTGTTTCTGATTACTTCTAGTCCAACAATCTAATGTTTCCAACAGATCCTAGGTGGGAGATAACTGAAGTTTTAAAAGTTATGAGTCATTCCACACCTTCTGTCTTAGTTAAGGTTTTATTGTTGTGAAGAGACACTGAGGCAACTTTTATAAAGAAAACATTTAATCGGGGTGGTTACAGTTTGGGAGGTTCAGTCCATTATCATCAAGGTGGGAAACAGGGCAGTGTGCAGGCAGACAGGGTGCTAGAGGAGCTGAGAGTTCTACATCTTAATCCAAAGGAAGCCAGGAGGAAACTCTGGCTCCACATTGGGCAGAGCTTGAGCATAGAAAAACTGAAAACCCACCCCGACACTTCCTCCAACAAGGCCACGCCTCCCCGTAGGGTTCTCTCTGAGGGCCAAGCATTCAAACACAGGAGTCAATGGGGGCCAAACCTACTCAAGCCACCACACCTTCCAAGTGATTAAAAGTCTGTATGTCCTCTTTGTGTCCAGGTAGCTCCACAAATAGTCATCAAGGCTTACCGCTTACTTGATGCTGCTAGAGGAGGACACTGATACTCAGGCAGATATCTGCCCAAGGTAACTGACCCAGGAGGCCCCAGCAGAGTCAACAGCCACATCTCAGTGCTTTGCTTCTGTGCCCCAGCCGCCCCTTCTTTGTCATACTCTATTTAATATGTAATGGAGATACCCTTTGTTTTAAATACACTCCGGTATCTGCTGAGTCCTTCCTGGCTCTTGAAATCCAAGTGAGATCACCTAGCCGTTTGTATTCATTGTCCAGGGAAGACATAAGAATGTCCAGGGAAGAATGGCACAGGCTGGGTGGCTTAACCAGCAGAAACACACTCCTCACTGTTACAGAGATCAAAAGTCCGACATCAAGGTACCATCAGTGTGGGATCGGTTTCTCCTGAGGTCTCTCTTGTGGCCTGAGGATATCTTCTTCCTTAGTGTGTCCATACAACCCCAATATGGCTTCCTTTCCCCTATCAGGAAGCTAATCCTATGGAGTAGAGTCCCACCCTTTCAATCTTATTGAATATGAATTATCTCTTTAAGGTCCTATCTCCAGTACAGTCACAACTTAAAGATGAGGGAACACTTGACTGCTAAAGAAAACAGTTCAGTCTAGAAAATCCCTCATCGTTCCTCAATGTGAGGCAGGACCTTGGGGATGAAGAAGCGATTGGAGAAAGAGTTCTGTTTTCACTACGCCGAATCACGGTGTTCAGTGTGGACCCTTCCCAGCACTTACTCTCTTTGTTCCTCTTCTATCAGTATAGAAATAAGAACCGATCGTGTACCTCCCAGGGTGGAATTATTCTCAGAAGCCGCAAGAGTGAATGCTACTGGATGCTACTAAGAGACCTGAGGTGAGAAAGCGCAGAAGAGGAGTCTGGGTGAACAATTTAAGGCATTCTTTTTCTCGGGAGAGCAGTCTGAGCACATTTGACTCTGACTATCTATTCTCAACCACTTAGAGCCCCGAGGGCAGACCAAATGGTACATCATAGCTCATATTTTCAACACCATAAAAGAATGGGTACTGCTGCCTACCTCCCCATAGGCAACTAGATGAAACCTGTCTGAATGGCTCAGCTCACCTTTTTACCTCACAGGGAGGACAACCCGGAGCTCATGCCTGCTTGCTTTAAACTCACGGGGAGAACTCTGCAGGAAACATGGACTATGGTTCTGTACTTAAAGAAGGTCTAGGCCCATCGGGCCTCTCCTCTCTCTCCCTTCCCCTGCCTGGGCTCCTTGACCCTCTCTCTGTGTATGGTCTCAGGTGTACTGTGCAGACCCTAAGACCTATAAGCAATACACTGTGATTCCAGTTTGAGTCTTTCACATCACTAAAGGATTTCCCTCAGTGTTAAAGATCCGAAGTTAAAAACCACTGGAAAAACAGTAGAAATGCCTCCCTGGGGATTCTTCACTGACATGAACCCTGTGGTCCCAAGCCTCATGCCTCCTTGTGGCTTCTTTTCTTGTTTTCCTTCCTTTGTTCCTCTTGGGTCACATCCTCTAGGAATGGCCAGCCCCTAGGCATTCAGCTTCCTCAACCCCCTAAGCACAAACCCTGTGCCAGGCTGTCATACAGTCTCTACACCACTCCCACTGGGGACTTGGTGGCATAGACAGCCTTCAATTTAAGCAGCTCCTTGTCCTTTGAGGCCAGCTGTAGTGTCAGTAGGACTTGTGCCTTCATTATTCAAACAGATCCTAACAGTGTTGATATTAGTGAAGGTGGATGTTTAACAGCTTGGGACTGGCATTGTGAATTTGCTAAATAAAGAACGAGGTCAGCGTTGCCCCTGTGCTTGAGAAGTGTTAGCAGGGATGAGTGACTGAGGAATATTAAGTACAAGAATCTGAGGGAAAGTTGTGCTCAGGAAGCTCTAGTCCCCGTCCACATTCAATGGCAGTCAATTATACGGGTCTGATCAGAAGCTACCGCTTTTGACTTGGGAGTTGGGGGCTGACACTGAGGAGAAAGAATTGTCCTGAGAGCAAGACACTGGCAAGAAAGAGACATTAGGTGACTGCATCTCCTAACTATTTACTGAGGCCCAAAGAAAATGGATTTAAACACATTGCCATTGATGACTTAGAAGAGAAAAAAAAGGTAACAGAAAACCAAAGTATAGAATCAAGAAAGAGAAGAAGGAGGAAGTAGAAGAGGTGGAGAGGATGTGAAAGAACCTTCTGGAGGACACCAACTGTAGATTCCCAGTCTTAGCCCCTGTAACAACTTCATGTGTTTACTGATTTCCCCTTAACTATGTGCCAGGTGACCTTCTAGAATGGAAACAGTCCCATGTCACTTACACAAACTGGGATGCATCCAGTCAATAGAAGAACACTTAGCAATTAAAGGAGCCAGTTAGGAATGTACAAACTGGTACAGACAAGTTGTGCTTGTTGTGCTGAAGGAAGGAAGCCACTCCCAGAAGACTGAATGGCTCCTTTTATTCAAAAATTTCAGGAAGACAAAAGCCATGATGATAAAAATAGATCAGATGTTGCCCGAGGTAGGAGTGTGGAGGGTGTGGCCATAAAGGAGTAACTAATAAAACTGTATAGTATTTCCACTGTAGTAGTATTCACACAAATCCACAGTGAGGTGTAGTGGTGCTCACCTATAATCCCAGCTACTCTAGAGCCTGAGGCAGGAGGAGTCTCTTAAGCCTACAAGTTTGAGGCTAGCCTAGGCAACATAGTGAGATCCTGTCTCAAAACCTGAAACAAACAAATATATATA
>LR750163.1:236735-310794 GCA_902729485.2 Mus minutoides | reverse complement strand
GAGGTGGGAACCAAATAAGACTTCCGGTTTCTCTTAAGCTAGAAATCTCCTCTCTCATTTGTATTTCATAATTACTTTTAGAAAATATTTCACTTGTAACAAACTGAAGTTTGAGTCACTGACGTACTGAAGCCAATGGTGTAACGTGCAAGTACACAACGAGCTCACTCTCGGCCAGGCACTGTTCAAAAAAAGACCGTGTAAGCATCGCACTACTTACTCCTTCGTGTGATTTCATGAGATATGAATTATCTCTCTTTAAAACTGAGAAAAGGAAGACTGAGAGAAATCGCTTAACTTGCGTATAATGGCCTAGATCATAGGCGAAACAGATATTTGGTTCAAGGTCTTGACTCTCAGATCTTCTCCTGCTGTGAGGGTAATTGACCCAGAACCCCGATGCTTTACTCTACAATCTACAATGATGTTCCCATAGTTACACATCCTGTAGGTGGTTCCCATTCTGTGACTGCCTGTAGCAGGGCTCCTAAGACAGGCCTGTTTACAGCTGATGCAGGGCTCATGACTCTGGATTCTCTTGTTTTAGGCATGGCACCCTTCCTTTTTTCCTTCTGTCCCTTTTTTCCTCTGATCCTTCTTTTCTTTTCTTCCTTCTTTCTTGGGACTTCTCCCAGGGCCAGGGCTTCACCACAGTCTGATGGCTCACTTAGCCTTCTCGTTTTCTCCCCTTGCTGTTTCCCTATATGCCTGGCCCAGGGAGTGGTACTTGGTGTGACCTTGTTGGAATAGGTGTGTCATTGTGGTCCTGGGCTTTATGACCCCCCATCCTAGCTGCCTGGAAGTCAGTTTTCTCCTCTTGCCCTTCAGATGAAGACTGTATAACTCTCAGCTCCTCCTGCACCATGCTTGCCTGGATGCTGCCATGCCCCTGCCATGATGATAATGGACTGAACCTCTGAACCTGTAAACCAGCCCCAATCGAATGCTGTCCTTATAAGACTTGCCTTGGTCATCATGTCTCTTCACAACAGTAAAACCCTAACTAGGACAGAGAGCAATCTGAGTCTTGGAGATGATGAAGATGTTAATAACTAACATAAAAGGTTATAGGGCCAGGCAGTGGTGGTGCATGCCTTTAATCCCAGCACTTGGGAGGCAGAGGCAGGTGGTTTTCTGAGTTCAAGGCCAGCCTGGTCTACAGAGTGAGTTCCAGGACAGCTAGGCCCACACAGAGAAACCTTGTCTTGAAAAAGAAAAAAGAAAAAAGGT
Source organism: Mus minutoides (assembly GCA_902729485.2). NCBI lineage: Eukaryota > Metazoa > Chordata > Mammalia > Rodentia > Muridae > Mus > Mus minutoides. The sequence goes on along the minus strand of LR750163.1, from coordinate 309,564 downwards.
TATAGGCTCAATAACATGGCCAAATCACCACTGAATACCCTGGCTTGCAGGATGTATGTAGCAGTTACTGAGTACATGAAAGGAAATAAAGATTTTAGGACCAGTATAGAGACTAGTAGTTTAAAAAGAACAGAAGAAGGAGTGGTGAGCAGGTTTCCTGCAGGCATCTAAGTGCCCAGAGGATCACATCATTCCCAAACCCTTCTTCTCTCCAAGCTCAGCCAAATACAGGCAGGACTGGCTGCCTCTTCCCACCCACACCAGATTTTTACACAAAGAAGAATTTTCCAACCGACATCCCCACTTGCCCCCATAGCTTCTGAAAGTCACTTCGAGGCTGAGGGAGAAAAAAAAAAAAACCCTCATTCTAAAAGAATTACTCTCATAAAGTACTGTGAATTGAATGTTGACCTGAAGCTGACCAGAGGAATTTTTCAATACCACTTTTATATATAAAATTTGTAACCTTTCTCTTCTCATAGAAACTAAGTAGTATTGATTGAGTAGAAACTTCAGGAAACTGTGTTTGGGACTTAATAGGGGTGAGCCTGTGGTAATCGTGACTACTCTGCAGTTCAATTAAGATTCTTAACCAAAAGGAGAAAATAAAATCAAAATCAATATTCCCGATGGCACACAGCATAAGGACGTCACAGCGATTTAGCAGAGCTTCCAGGAGCCACAAGCAACTCTGCTTCTGGCCATGGGGCTGTTTCTCCATCAATTGTCAATAGAAAGACAAAGAAGGAAGACATGGGGGAGGAATAGATGGAAGGTGAGTCCAGCAGAGAGACAAGAAATCCATCAAGCAGGAAAAAGAACTTAACCAGAAAGGAAAATAAATGTCTTTGGATAACACCACAGCACTAAGTCTTCCCAGGCAACAGTGGGCAAGGATTTGTCTCTAGAACTTGTGGGAGAATTAGAAAATGTCAGATCCAGAAAAACCCAGAACTCTCTTATAAATTGCAAATAAAACTGAGGCTGGGAACAAGAAGGGGGAGGGGGCACTACCAAAAAAAAAAAAAAAAAAGGCCGGGCATGGTGGCACATGCCTTTAATCCCAGCACTTGGAAGGCAGAGGCAGGCAGATTTCTGAGTTTCTGAGTTCGAGGCCAGCCTGGTCTACAAAGTGAGTTCCAGGACAGCCAGGGCTATACAGAGAAATCCTGTCTCGGAAAAAAAAAAAATTGAGGGGGGATAGATTTGAGACCAGGTCTCACTTTGCAGCTCATATTTAACTATGTGTCCTTGGCTGGTCTCTAACTCATGAGTCACCTGAATGTTAGGATTACAGATGTATATTACTATGCCTAGCTTAAGACTAAGAATCTGGCCAAATATATTAAAGAACAGGTTGGTTGGAGGCCCTACTCACACTGTACAAGTGCTCACAACTTGTCTACTCTCCTTTCCTCAATCCTGCCACTGGGACAAAAGTTCAGGGTAGCACACCAATATCCCTTGCCTCCATGTTTCTGGCAACCTACCCATGAGTACCACCACCACCACCACCACCCATGCTCAGCTGTTGTTGGTTTTTTTTTTTTTTTTTGGAGATATTTTCTTTATTTACACTTCAAATGTTATCCACTTTCCTGGTTTCACCTCCAAAGACCCCCCTATACAATTCCCCCTTGTACTGACTAGTTTTGTGTCAACTTGACACAGGCTGGAGTTATCACAGAGAAAGAAGCTTCAGTTGGGGAAATGCCTCCATGAGATCCAGCTGTAAGGCATTTTCTCAATTAGTGATCAAGGGGGGGAGGTTCCCTTGTGAGTGGTGCCATCTCTGGGCTGGTAGTCTTGGGTTCTATAAGAGAGCAGGCTGAGCAAGCCAGGGGAAGCAAGCCAGTAAAGAACGTTCCTCCATGGCTTCTGCATCAGCTCCTGCCCCCTGACCTGCTTGAGTTCCAGTCCTGACTTCTTTCAGTGATGAACAGCAATGTGGAAATGTAAGCTGAATAAACCCTTGTGAAATTTCAGAGGGAAAATTCAAGACTCTTTTCAGGGCCATTGTTACTTTGATTGTGAAGATTTTGTGGTTCTGGTTAGCTGGGGCTGAAGAATCAGCTGTGATTAACAAGATACCAGAACTAGTAAAGTGAAACCTTTGCATTGCTGGGACTATTAATGCTGGTTATTAATACATAGCTGGCAGAAGTTAAGATACGTGGAAAAAAGGAGATATGTTTGGTACTGAGAGACCCTCCTCCATAGGTTAACCCAGAAAATTAGGTGCAGTTCCTCCATTCAGAGTTCCCATGTTTGTCCCTGAATCAACTTCTCTACTGTTCCATTGTAGCAGATCTGGTGAAGCTTAACTAAAATGCTAAATAAGGAGCTCCCCTCACATGTGATCTGTTCTGGTTACACAGAGCCTTACATAGAGATAGGAGACTCCATGTATTGATCTTTGGTTGGTCAGAAAAATCTAACTTTTCAGAGTAACAACTGTCTCACCCATGACCTTCTTCTCCATAGTCCTATCTCTGGACCATTTGGGGTATCTGATATTCATCACACAGCTCTGCACTTAGTGGGAGGTGCTCAGGAGCTACATTTGGATGGATACAACAACGGACTAATGAGCCAACACAGGAATACAGTGACTTCCAAGACCGGGTTTCCTCAGGCTATGTTTTGGTGGAAGCTGGAACTTCTTTTGACTGCTTTGAAAGACAATGATACTTGTAACTATAAAGTAAGACAGAACAAGAGTAGACTTCAGAGCTGTCTGAAATCCAGTTTCTCAAAAATCAAGTATCAGACCTCTGTTAACACATTTACCCTATCCAGACTCCAATCAATTCTTAGAAAATGGAAACAATGGCTTCACATAATTCTTCTTGTATTTGATAGGATAGTTATTAGTATTATTTGTCAGAATCTAAAATCACCAAGGAAGAGAGTCATAATGAGGGACTGTCTGCCTTGGCCTAGTCTATAGGTAAGTATGAAAGACTGTCTTAAGTTAACTGTTGTGCAAAGACCCAGTCCACTGTGGGTGGCGCCATTCCCTAAGCAGAGGTTCCTGGATTGTCTAAGGGTTGAGAAATCAAGCTGAACATAAGCAAGGAACCAAGGTAGGATACATGCATTTATTTCTCTCTGCTCCTGACTGTGGGTATGATTTGACTGAAACTTATGCCATCACTTACTCACAAAGATAGACCATAACTTGGAATTAGAAGGCAAATAAACTGTCCCTACCATATATTGCATTTTGTTGTGATATTTTATCACAGCAACATAAATAAAACTAGGATATAATGTTGGTATATGTTTAATTTAATTGGGGAAATTAAATTAAACATATACCATTTAATTGATGGAATGTTCTTGGAGTTACAAGTCAGTGCACCTTTCTGGAACAATGTGATCTGATTTGGCCATCAAACTCTTAATAATGTCTAAAGAGACAACAAAAAACAAAAATAGGAATTTAATAATGCAGTTGAAGTAGTTACCACCACATATAACGCCTTCTCTCTAACTGTGGTACCTAAGGTTATGTACCAACTTTCCTGAGCTAAGAGATATTCATTTTGCTAGTGAAAATTTATTTTGTGGGTGTGTCTGTGGAGATATTCTTAGAAAATATTATTTGAATTAAAGAGATGAGTTAAGATGATCACCCTCACCAACACAGATGATCATCTAATACTCAGAGGACAGAAACAAAACAGGTAAGTGGAGAAAAGGTGAGACTGCTCTTGGATCTAAGGCATCCATCTTTTCCTTCCCTTGAACATTAGCATTTATGATTCTTGTGCCTTTAGACTTAGTTCAAGGCTTAAATATTTAGACTCCAGCCCTCCCAGCCCTCGAGACTTTATACTCAGTCTGATACCTATGACTTTGTCTCTCCTAGCTCTAGGAGTTTGAGATTTGGGCTGGAAGCTATAGCAGTGAATTTTCTATCCTAAAGACTGATGATGGAAGATCACTAGTCTTCTTGGCATTTGGGTCCATGTGAACCAATGGCGTATGATAAACGTCTTCCTGTTTATATTATCTATGTATTTATTGGTTATGTTTCTCTGAAGAACACTGACTAATACACCAACCTGCAGTGAAGCCTGCTGCACATACACAAAAGTCCTTCCTAACATCAGGTTTGGATTTGGAGCAGACTGTAGAGAAAACTATTTCAAATCTACTTCAATAGCGCCTAAAAGGAAACATGATTGTTCAAACACTCAACTTCTTCAGTGTTAAAAAAAATGTGTTCAGAGCCAGGCATGGTGGCAACGCCTTTAATCTCAGCACTCGGAGGCAGAGGCAGGCAGATTTCTGAGTTCCAGTCAGCTTGGTTAACAAAGTGAGTCCCAGGACAGCCAGGGCTATACAGAGAAACCCTGTCTCGGGAAAAAAAAAAAAAATGTGCTCAGAAAACTTAAGTTCCAAGGAATGTGTGTTTGGGGACAATTTGGACTTTGAGTTGTTCATGGAATAGCATTTTGGATCAATTAAGTCTAGATCTTAAAACAGAAATATGCAGTTGAGTTCAAATTACATACAAAATACTGGAAAATATAAATCTTTAATAAGTATTAGTTTACATTTCCATCTTTAAGAGACTATTTATAGATTGTGTCTCTTGAGTGGCTTGTTCTCTAACCTCCAGCTATTCTGAATAAATTTAAAAACAAGGGGGGAACTGGACAATTTCCACACCGAAAAGTATTATTTGTTCCACTTGGCTGCACACATCCAACAAATGAAAGCTCACAGTAGTTGTCTATCAATTTCCAGTGCCACTACACTTTTAAAAAGCTTCTTTGAAACCCAGATGGCTCCCTAATACTGAGCTGGTATCTACCTTTCTGGTTCATATAAACAAGCAAAATGCTTTATGAACTAAAAGCAAGGAGAGACATGAAAATAGAAATACTCATTTCATTTTAATTTTCTTGTGTTTTTTACAATTCCATACATCTACACAAAGAATTATGATTCTATTCTGCCCCCCATTATCATCTCTTATCCCCCATCTGCTGACCCCTTCTTCACAATTAATCCCCCTCTTACTTTCATGTCTTTTTTATTGTGACTCATTGAGTTTAGTTGGAGTTGTTTGTATGACCGTAAGTAGGGAGTTATTTAATGGAATTGTACAACTTGTGGTGGCTACACTGGGGGAGGTGGGGAGGGGGGCCAATGCCTCCTTCTTCCTTGGCAACAGTTAAATACCAATAGCACCTAAAAGATGACTAGAGCTACACAATTTCCTCGCCTATCTTTGGTAATAATGATATTACATCTGATCATAACCCCAAAATATCAGAACCAGGTGTCCACAGACTGGAACCATAAACCAAAATAAGTATTTTTTCCCCTTAAGTTCACTTCTCTCAGTTATTTGTCACAGCACCAGGGAGATGACTATCACGTCTGCCCTTGAATGTCCCTAGTGAGGGGTAGAACCTAGGAAATGAGGGGAGACTTCTAACAACAGCTTTGGGTTGCTACGTGACTGGGAATCGGTAGAGTGCATTGTCTTCCCTATCCTGTGAACTACTCCTGTGGCATTGTTCTGAAGGATATCTCCAAGCCAAGTTACTTCTCTTTACTCTATATTCATCTATTCTACAAATGTCCACTAACTGGACACTTTCTATAAGCCAAAACCTGTGCTGGGGCTACAGATACTAGAGCAATCCAAGAAACAGTTATTCAATGCCCAAGAAACAATGTTACAATCAAGTCTGAAAAAAAATATATGAGCTTGATGAACACTTGTAATTTCAGCTCTGGGAGGTGAAAGCAGGTGGATCAGGAGCCTGGTATACATGATAAGTGCCAGGCCAATGAAAGACCTTGTCTCATAAATCAAGGAAGACAGCACCAGGAATACCAGCAGAAATTGTCTTCTGGCCTCTATGTACATGTAGATAAACTTGCATACATGCCTACATACATACCTATACAACCTACATATACACCTGACACACACACCCGACACACACATACACATTCATGCATACATATACAAACATACACGGATGAGTGAATAATTGACTGGAGGGAAGTTTTTAGGGTGTAGCTAACTATAAGTTGCATGTGGACTTCCTCGTACTGTACTTCGTTTGGGTCCACCATGCTCCTCAGTAATCCTAATAAAACTCATCGCTTCACCAAGCTGATCTTGGATCGAATCCTTTCTTTGGTCTGTCTGTGCCCTATCTTGGGTAGACAGGTTTTTCCTTATACCTCCACAGAGAAAGAAAGAAAGAAAAAAAAGACCCAATACAAGGAGGAAATGAGAAGGAAATTAAGATGACACCAAAGTGACTCTTGGGATGACAAAAATACACATGGTACTAGATGGTGCCTGGGACACCACACTAGAGATATACTTCTTTCCGCTTCAGAAGGGAAAAGGTTACTGAATTCAGATAAAGTTTCTCCTGCTCATGTCCCAAGGCAAGCTGGATTTAAATAGGAAAGGAGTAACAAATATGATTGATTAGCCCTTTTGAACTGCATCATCAGGCACTCCCTATTGCTGGCATTTATGTGCTTATCATCATTCCTGGCATCCAGTGCACATTTCTCCCTCCCATTGTGCTTTTGGTCATTTCCATGAGATTCCTCAGTAGATCCAAGTGCTGAAATCACTAACCTGCTTTTAAGTCCCCTTTGCCTTTTTCTTCTTCCTTTCTTCTCCCCCTGCCACTCAGAACAACAATCTATTGCCAAAGCTCTCATTAAGGGACAGGTGCCACAGCACTCATCAAGGGACAGGTGACTATTTCCTTCTCAGTCTGCTGCTCATAATTCAAGACTATGGAAGTAAACACACGAGAAGCAACACCATTCCAGAACATGCTCTGCTTAAGAAGTGGGCTTCTGCTGGGCTACAAATTGCACACCACTCCTTCCAGAGAACAGCAGATGTCCCTGAGTCACCAGGGCTCACTGTTGGTAGTGTCTAACATCTGAAAATAAATCCAGCATTAGACAGCTGACCACATATGTGCCTCTGAAACTATGACAACGGGAAGTCCTGCTACCTCTGAGCCCCAATTAAAAGTGGTCTGTTTGGCTGTAATTGGGTGCTTGGTCTCCAAAACTAATACATCAAAGCAACCACATAAGCCCCAAATGTCACCATCAGACAAATTGACATTTCCCACACAAGCAACTAATGAATGGTCAAGAGCAAAAAGCATGTGCAATTGAGGTCACAGAGAATAACCGGGTAATGCCACTTTTGGACACTTCTCTTCGTGTCCCATACACATAAGATTTGAGAACTGATTGAATGCTGGAGTTGGAGGAGGAAAAATGCTAGCCAGAGGAAGCTAAGTACCCAAGAGGATAGGGGGACTCGGGGGTGGGGATGTGGCTCCGTTGTTGAGTGTTTGTCTGGCATGCAGATGCCTTAGGTCCAATCCCCAGTTTTCTCTCTTGCCAGGAAAATGATTTTTTAAAATGGAAATTTATTAAAAATTGAAAAATAAACTTAGAAGGACTTTTAGCTGAAATAAGAAGGAAATACTGGGAGTTTCATAGAACTAAATGTACAAGATCAGAAATAAATTCATTCAAGTCTCTTTGGCCAGGGTGGCTGGGTGCTGGACATTTGACAGGTCACATAACATTTGAGTTTTCTGTCTGGTTAAAAGGTAGTAATTAATTAGCAGTATTAATATTATACTTTTAGATTTGTTCTGTCTTGGGTTTTTGGTTTGGCTTGATTTTTCAGAACACAGTTTCTCAGTAAAGAATGATCACTTCAGGAATCTTATTAACTAGTCAAATAAAAAAAATAAAAATAAATAAATATTCCTTCTCTCCCCTGTAAAGAAAGGGTTAGAAGGCAATAGTATTTCTCAGTTAATGTGCATGTTTCGATTCATTAAGGTCCCTGAGCTATTCATGATCAGTATACCTGTGTGTTCCCAAGGTAAGAGGGTCACGCATGAGAGTCAAAAGTGTCATGATCTATCAAAGGTAAGACACCCAACAGATGTCTCCAGGTGGTAGGAATGTCTGCACCCACAACTGCATCTAAACTGCCAGAGAAACTCTGAGAATGAAAGAAGTAAAGCACACAGGGTGGGGGAGGATTAAAACACTCAGAATGAGGAGGTCTCACTCAGATAACACTGTGAAAGCCACAGTGCTTCCCTTTGTAAATTTAGACAACCAAGTAGGAAGGAGTTTCTCCTATTCTCAACCCATTAATTTCATCCTTACTTAGCTAACCCACTGGGAAAAGGTTTGTACTGTCACAGGTACAATAGGGACAAATTATGCTTTACAGCTGGGACCAGTTACACTAGTAACATTATTGTGACAAACCCTGTGGAATGAGGAATTTCACCCTCTGCCTCTCCACCAACCCATCCTCCCCGGTCTCAAATTTACTGGCGAATAGAGACTTTTAGTAGCTGCCTCCAGTTGGTTATTAAATTGGGCTTTGAAATGCATCTATGACTCTATATCACCTGTTAAATTCTTCTGCTATATTAATAGAGATGCTTGGAATCTGTCACAAGAGACTGCTGCAGATAGATGAATAATAGTGCCCCTCCCCCCATGTCAATCCCATAGGGTAGGACTGAATCTACTGGGGAATCTGAGATCACTGAAGTTTCTGGAAAGAAAAGAGAGAGATGTCAGAGACCTTCAGGGCCACATCAGAGAAGAAACAAGAAAACTTGATTAGGTTCCCAAAAGGTTCACAAGAGTAAAGAGGATGCAGAATTCACATATACCCCTCACCCCACACACACCCCCAAAAGCTGTAAAACTTTCAGAAGAATACATGAGAAAATAAGAATTGTACAAAAACCAGAGAGGTTTTTGTATGTATATATGTATTTGATAGATCAGATTTCAATGCCATAATTTAATGGTAAAGCCTTGGAGATGCTAGAGTTTCTTTTCAGTCTGATGCTTATTAATGTTACCATGTTAAATAACTTCAGCTATGAGATATTTATCAAAGAGATAATTTATCTAGTTATTTCTTAAAATATATTTATAACAAGGAATCCATAGCCTCCACATGTTAACTGTTTTATGCATAAACAATAATTCGTAAGCCATTTGATGAACACTTAGAATGATAATAGTGATAGTTTCCAGTTGCCATAAAAACCTGATAGTTGGATGGTTTTCGTTTGGTTTTCTTTGATACAGGGTCTCACCATGTAACAATGGCTATCCTAGAATTTTCTATACAGACCAAGCTGGCCAAGAACTCAGAGATCTGCCTTTCCCTGTCTCCAGGATTCTGGGATTAAAAGCATGTACCACGATATGCAGGCAACATGAGAGTTTTGCCTCTAATATCAGTCACATTCTTTAAAGTCTCTAAATTTTCAAAATATGAAGGTGAAAGATGAACTACAGGCTTGGAATTTTTTAAAATTAAATCACAGATAAAGGGCATAATCCTTGAATAGGTAAAGAGCATAATCAATAAGGAAAGAAAAAAAACAGAGTCTAACACAGCAAGCCACAAATGGTCACTCCTGACTGAAGGACTTCTTAGACAATGCATATAAGTAGCAAACATGAAAACTCTCAAATACAAACATGCCAGAAATTCTAGCAACACAGAGAAACATACACAAATTGCTTTCCTTCCCTGGACACAACTCTGGCTTCAGAAAATCAATTTGGATACACTGTCATTTTTTTTAAGAAAATGTTTATTCATATCACCCTGCCCCAAATCACACATAAAAATATACACTATGTCTCAGTTGGTAAGTACATGCTGTGTGAGCGTGAGAACCTGAGTTCTGATTCCCAGCACCCACATCAAAAGCTGAGTGTTGTATCTCTGTAGATCACAGGCCATATAGTCTTACTGAATTGGTGAGTTCCAGTTCATTGAGAGACTCTGTGTCAGAAATAAGAGAGAACAAAAGAAGAAGACGCCCAACACTGACCTCTAGTCTACATACACAATCATATGTGTGCATGTATATACACATATACATGTACACAGATACCAACATAGATATGCATACAACACACACACACACATACAATACATACACAAGAAAATTGTGGTGGGGCATTAAGTACTTATTCAGTCAAGTTTTTAAGGTCAGAAATGCTTGTCAAGTTGCCTACAAATACTTAAACTCCTCTCTTTAGGGATCTGTTTGTTTGGCTCAGAGACTTCCAAGACAAAGCAAATCAATGTGTAAGAAATAATCCCGGAAATCTGTAATTGGTTGTAACCGTGTGTGTGTGTGTGTGTGTGTGTGTGTGTGTGTGTGTGTGTGTGTGTGTGTGTGTATGGAGATAGATAGATAGATGGATAGATAGATAGATAGATAGATAGATAGATAGATAGATAGATAGATAGATATTTTATATATTAAGATATATAAATCATAATAATCATTTCTTAGCCTAAGGTTTTCCACTTACAAGATACTGACAGGATCTGTTTAATCTTGTCAATAACTCTTAAAAAGGAATGTGAGTCAGATTTTATAGGTGCATCGTCCATTAGTCAAGTTCAGGTTTTCAAACATCTAAAGCTTAAACTTTGTTCCAGAGTCCCAGGCTGCACGCAGGACAGTCTGGAAAGTCCTTTCTTAAGGCAGCGTTGTGGCAGGGGGAGGGGAGAGGAGAATGGGGGAGTCGAGGCAGGAGAGTATTGCAATAAAACGAAAGAGCAAATAAATAAAACCGAAGCCACACTGCCTCAGGCGCGGTCAAGTGAACTAAAGACAGCTTAAAGTTAGGAATTCCATTCAGCTTGTTTTTAATTTCAATGTATTTAATGTAGAAGGTAGGAAATAGTGAGATAACTCTATACACTTAACACAGCCAAGATCCACTACATCAACACCAAGAAGTGCTGGCAAGGATATGAAATGATGGGAACTCTCACATCCTGCTGCTGGGAATGGCAAAGGCAGAGCCACTTTGGAAAACAGTTTGCAGATTCTTATGGGAAAAAAAAAATGCGTATTTTTACAGATGAGCCAGCAATTGTGCTCCTAGCTCTTCATCCAAATGAACCAAACACACACATACACATAGACACACACACACACAATCTTTACTTGCATATTTGAAACAGCTAATGAAATTGCCAGAACTCAAAAGCAACCAAAATGTCCTTCAATAAATGTGGTAGTTTGAATAGGCTTGGCCCAGGGACTGGCACTCTTAGGAAGTGAGGCTTGTTGGAGTGGGTGTGTCACAGTGAGGGTGGGCAATGAGACCCTGCTCCTCCTAATCACAAGGCAACCAGTCTTCTCCTATTGGCCTTCATAACTCTCATCGTCTCCTGCACCAGGCCTGCCTGGACACTGATTATAACAGACTGAACTTTTGAGTCTGTCCGCCACCTCCAATTAAATTCTGTCCTTCTAAGAGTTGCCTAGGTCATGGTGCCTGCTCACAGCAGCAAATCCTAAGACATTAAGTCAGTGAGCAGATGTTGTGGCAAATACAGTCAGTGCTGTGTTATTAAGTCCTAGAAGGAAATGAGTCTGCAAGCCATGGGAGATGTGGAGGAGCCACCAGTATGTATTGTTAAATGAAAGAAGCTGAGCTGAAAGCGGAGGTGCTGTGTAAGCCTAACTTTTTTTTTTTTTGACAAGGGGAAAACTGTAATGATAATACATCATATATGTATATGATTATACATATATATGTATACTTATATTTACACATACACACACACATGGTTACCAGGAGGATGAATGGGCAGAGCACATGGGGTTTTTAGAACAAGGCAACTATTCTGTCTGACACTACAATGGTGGACACACATAATTGTATATTTGTTAAAACTCATAGAATATGTTAAAGCAAAATGGCCCAGTCTTAGGGTTTCTATTGCTGTGATGAAACACCATGACCAAGGCAGCTAAGGAGGAAAGAGTTTATTTCAGCTTACACTTCCAGGTGACAGTCCATTCTTAAGGAAAGTCAAGGCAGGAACTCAAATAGGGCAGGACGCTGGAGGCAGGACCAGATGCAGAAGCCATAGAGAAGTGCTGCTTACTGGCTTGCTCCCCATGATTTGTTAAGCCTGTTTTCTTATAGACCCTCTGAGGACCACCAGCCCAGGGATGGTACCAGCCACAATGGGCTGGGCCTTGCCCTACCAATCACCAATTAAGAAAATGCTCTAAAAGCCTTCCTACAGCTGGATCTTAAGGAGACCTTTTCTTTTCTTTTTTTGTTTCATTTTTATTAGATATTTTCTTTATTTACATTTCAAATTTTATCCCCTTTCCTCATTTCCTCTCTGAAAACCCCCCATCCCATCCCCCTTCCCCTGCTTACTAGCCCACCCACTCCTGCTTCCTCTATACTGGGGCATCGAGCCTTCACAAGGCCAAGGGCCTCTCCTCTCCTTGATGTCCCACAAGGCCATCCTCTGCTACATATGCAGCTGAAGCCTTGAGGCCTCCTTGTGTGCTCTTTGATTGGTGCTTTAGTCCCTGGGAGCTCTGGGGGTACTGGTTAGTTCATATTATTGTTCCTCCTATGGGGCTACAAACCTCTTCAGCTACTTCGGTCCTTTCTCTAGCTCCTTCGTTGGGGACCCTGTGCTCAGTCCAATGGATGACTGTGAGCCTCCACTTCTGTATTTGTCAGGCACTGGTAGAGCCTCTCAGGAGACAGATATATCAGCTTCCTGTCAGCAAGTACTTGTTGGCATCCACCATACTGTCTGGGTTTGGTGTCTGTATGTGGGATGAATCTCCAGGTGGGAGAGCCACTGGATGGCCTTACCTTCAGTTTCTGCTCCAAACTTTGTCTCTGTATCTCCTCCCATGGATATTTTGATCCCCCTTCTAAGAAGGACCGAAGTTGGAAAAAATCCAGATATGTCCTTCAACAGAGGAATGGATACAGAAAATGTGGTACATTTACACATTGAGTACTACTCAGCTATTTAAAATGAAGAATTCATGAAGTACTTAGGCAAATGGATGGAATTTGAAAATATCATCCTGAGTGAGGTAACCCAATCACAAAAGAACACACATGGTATGCACTCACTGATAAGTGGATATTAACCTAGAAGTTTAGAATACCCAAGAGACAATTCACAGACCACATGAAGCTCAAGAAGAAGTAGGCATTTTCTTAATTAAGGTTCCCTCCTATCTGATGACTTTGGCTTGTGTGCAGTTGATGTAAGACTCTCCAGACCCCTAATGTCAATAACTTGGAGTGCTGATGTGTCAATTTGTTGTGATTATAAAAAGATAAAGGGGTATAAAAATATGTTCTATGGGGGTGTGTGAGGCATAGGGGAAGGGGATATCTCAGCAGGCCCATGCCAAGGCATCCCTTCCCCCTGAGGGACCAGCCACAAGACCATATAGCATAGAATAGAGTTTGTTTAGGGCATGGGGAGGGGAGTTAAGAGAGTAGTAGAGGCAGAGAAAGGCAGAGAGAAGGAGAGAGTAGAGAAGTAGAGGCCACATGGCCATGGCCACGTGGAGAGAGGGGGGAAGGGAATGGGAGAAAGGGAGAGCAATGGGGAAAAAGAGGCAAGAGAGCAAGAGAGGCAAAAGAGAGAGAGGAGGGGCCAAGCAGCCTCTTTTATAGTGGGCCAGGCCTACCTGGCTGTTGCCAGGTAACTGTGGTGAGGAGCATACCTGCCTGTTGCCAGGTAACTGTGAGGGTGGAGTCCAGACAGAATACTAACACAATTTGGTTTACCACACTCTGGCAGATGGGAGCTCTATACACTGTGAACAAAAACTACTCAAAACTCTAAAAGTTTATTCATTTAAAATTAATTTACTGATCTACAGATAAGGACAGATGTTTCTAGCCCATTCTTCCTCCCAAGAAACTAAACATCTAAATTTTACCAAGGGAAAACCCCAGAAACCCTGAGCAGTTGAGTTTGCTCAGGTTCCTCCCCACTGTTTTCACCAGGCTTTCTTAATGTATGTTTCAGTGATCACTTTCTCCTTTCTGCAAGTTCACTTCGGCTTCTCTGCTTCAGTGGTTTTCTTTAGTCCCATTCCGTCTAGCACGCCCCTGATGATTTTTAAGTGTGCAGTAGTCCCTCCCTTGGATCCACAGTTTGGTTTCTATAGCTTCAGTTATCCACTGTTAAGACTGGTCTCAACATAAGTTCCTGGAAAATTCTAGAAATTTAAAAACCCGTAAGCTTCCAATTGCTCGCTATTCTGATTATTACAAGGAACTCTTATACTTTGCGGCTGCATTCTACCCAGGATGCAAATCACCATCCCTTTGTCCAGAATATCCACACTGGTATTACTTACTGGTATTCCTTTAGAAAAGGAGAGACTAAGGTACTTATTTCATGGCCTGCATTTAATAGCTCTGTTTTTTGAAAGCTCATCAGACTCCAGCTTTGCTGTGTTTTTTGCCTATTGAGTCTTAGCTATGGAGACTGATTTTCTCATTGTAATTTTGTGGGGTTTTGAGAGAGTTTTTTGTTTGTGTGTTTTGTTTTGCTTTTTATTTTTTGTTTTTTGGTTTTGTTTTTTCAGTTCAACTCTAGTGGGGCTCTTTCTATGCAAATAGCAAATTGCCTGAGTTAAGGTTGTCTATTCAGCTCTTGAAAGTAGTTCATTGTTTCTACACTGCCCTGGAACCCATGACAGGTTCATTTGTCATCTTAGAAGGCCCTATATAGGTAGTAAAACGGGATCCCAAGCATGTATGAAGAGTTGGATATGAATTGATATAATTTTATATGCTGAAAGGCAAATGTTCCCACCTAGAACTCAGAAAGAGACACGTAAATCTCCCTACAGTGTCCCTGACATTATGCAGGCTCTTTCCATTTTACCTTTTCTCAAAAGTATAAAAGCCTCGTGGGTGCCCCAGCTTTCTTTGGAGGTCCCATGTTCAGCACCCTGCCACACAAAGACCTAAGATCCCACCTTCCATCACTACATGAACCTAAAACCAAAACCTCATATTTAACACTATCATGGGTGCGTGCACTTCCTCCAACTGTGTTCCCACATTCTGGGCACCAGCTGTGGTATATGTATTGGGGGCCAGCCATGGTTCCATGTCCCCCTCGTTTCCTCCCTCAAAGTGTTCCAGGCACATCATCCTGGAAGGATGAAGCAGAGTGAGGAATGGGTGGGGTCTACAGAATCCTGGCTAGGAGTGAGTGGGGAACAGATTTTAGTGTTACAGATCTTTTAGCCAATACTCAAAGACACAGCTCTCTTAGAGGATCTTCAGTGAAACAGCTGTGGTGCATATACTTTATTCAGAGTGAAAAAAGGCTACCTATGAACCTTGGAGAGTGGGAAGGAGTTTTCAGGATGAATGCAAATGACTAGCTGGAGTTTAAAGTACTGTGAACTCTTCCTTTCTATGGAGAAGCATTCCAGGAACCCCAGGCCCTTCCTGGGCAGGCTCTTATTGGGAAAGAGGAAGTTATATGCTTGCTAAGGACTGTGTGACATCCCTCAGGTAGAAGATTTGGGGGGTCAGGCTCCTCAGATCAAGCAGAGAAGAGGAAGCCTCACCTTTCCTCCCCTCAACCTCTCCCACCACCACCCCCAACCTCCCTCATCCCCCTTAAGAAGAGAAAATCCTCCACTCTACACTGAGCTATCCGGACATGGTTGACCACAATCTCAGTAGCTAGGTACAACAGGCTTTCTGTGCTACCGGCTCTGCCCTTCAGTCCCGTGATGGGTCCTGGGATTTCCCCTTGGGTGTCTAATTATGTAAAAGGGTGCTTGTTCTGGTTTTATTTTGTTATTTCATATGATAACTCATAAGAATTATGAATGAAATTAGTAGCAGATATTTTATGAAAACTGCCATGAACCTCTACTGGTATATGATAAATGAACATCTTATGTTATGGTTGTTGAATATAACATGCATTTGAGTTTATCCCTAGTGTATGGCTACTAAACACCCTTTTTCCAAGCCATTGTGAGAACAGGTGCAAAAAAAAAAAAAGAAAACCCTCAAGAATAGCATTTGTGCTCTTTCCATTTGTAGCCATGGGGGGGCGGTCACAGCTGCCAAAATTAAGTTCAATCCTTTAGTGACTTCTGACGCAAGCAAGAACTGCAAATTCGGCATTTCCCTGAATGTGAAAGTCATTTCAACGCACCTTCTCACATGCAGGGGAAGATCATGACTTCCCCTCTTTCCAAAGAGCTGAGACAGAAGTATAATGTTCGGTCTATGCTCATTCAAAAGGATGATGAAGTCCAGGGTGTTCAAGGACACTACAAAGGTGAGCAAATTGGCAGGGTGGTCCAAGTATACAGGAAGAAATATGTCATCTACGATGAAAGAGTCCAGTGAGAGAAGGCTAATGGCACAACCGCCCATGTGGGCATCCACCCCAGCAAGGTGGGCATCAACAGGCTAAAGCTGGACAAGAGCCTCAAGATCCTGGAGAGGAAAGCCAAGTCCTGACAAGTAGAAAAGGAGAAGGGCAAATACAAGGAAGAAACGATCGAGAAGACGCAGGAGTAGAGACATCTCAGGCACAGCTTTCATTAAAGACTGCTTAAGTAAAAGGAAAGACACAGGGCTACTTATACAGATAGGCTATTAGCATCTCTAGGTATTTTATAGCATATGGAACTACTGTGGGAGTAGAAATGGGCCACTGGTCATATTATAGGCATCATCCCTTTTATCCTTTGAATCCTCATCTCAACTCTAATGATAACCCTCCTCCCATTTCACAAAGGAGTCAACTAAGACCCAGAGAAGCTAAGCAATTTTCTCAGAGTCACACATCCAGTGCTGTCTGACCTTGAAAACCACTTTCTTTGCTCTCTTCTTACCTCTCTAAAGATCCTAGTTCCTCCACTGTGTTTAAAGAGAGCCTAGAGCTTGCAAAGAGTTTAAAGAGACTCCCTTTGAGTCTCCTCCTTCAAGAGCATCCTAAAAGATCAGTACCTTTGGCAAGGTTCCATTATTAATTATAAGGGTGAATAGTGAGCCAAAGAATTATGAAGGCTGAGCGTGGCTTGATATCACCTTTGGGGGAACCATCAAGAATCCTTGAATAGCCTTGCGTCTGAACTATTCAGAAAGAGAGAAAGGTAGGCCTTCCCTCCCCAGGCAGCTGGGTTTATTTATCCAAGGATAGGTCAGCAGAAGGTCCCGAGAATGGGCTCTGCCTGAAGTCTGCAGGAGAATGTGGAGACGGGAGAGGTTAATGTTCATATGGAGGCATCAGGAAACCAACCTAGGTGAGTTAGAAACTGGCCCAAGGCCAAACACAAAATACAGCCATAATTGGAGCCTTCCCAAGTAGAAAAAGGTTATTAGTGGAATCACATTAATCACGGTGATGAATGCTGAGACCCAAGCTTTTTTATGAAGTAAAAGACTCAAAATAAATAAAATAAAATAAAATAAAATAAAATAAAATAAAATAAAATAGAGTTATATGGACAGGAGGGTAGGGTTCCAATTTTGCAAAATATAGTGAACCAAGAAGGAGAGCAAATATTTAGGATGCACTTTGAAAGTCCAAAACCTGCGATCATAAAGATCACACTCAAGCTGTTCATACAAAGATGCTTTCCAGAAAGCACAGGTGCTCACAGGTGCCCGTCACAAGGCAGCCCAGAGCCCCTGAGTACTGTAAGGGCAGCCAGGCCAAATTATAACATGGGGGGAGGGGGGGAGGGATGGAGGGGAGGGGAAAATAAGGTGGGAACAGCGATCTTGCTGCCCATAATCTTCCGGGGCTGATGGTCCACCAAGGGCAGTGCCCAGGAGGGGTTCTCTAGGAACTCCAAGGCTTTAAAAAAAAAATCCTCCATACCACTGTGGCAGACAGATAGTGCTAATAGAAGTTGGCAAACTGTTATTACACTGTTAAATAAATCAAAGTCAAAATGAATAGAGCAGAGTTTTGCCCCTGTGTTCAAGCCAACCTGGATGAGGAATGAGAGGTGATGAAGGAGAGGAAGAAGAATGAAGAGACGAAGGAAACCAAGAAAATGAGAAAAGCCAGAAAGTGCAGGGGAGGCTTCTGTGGCCTGACCACCACCGTGGGCATGGCGTTAAGCTAGTGAGCGGTGAATGACCAAGTAAGCCCTTGCTTATCCCTGTCCACCCACTAAACAGTTGTTCAACTGTGCCCAGATGTGGAAAGAGCTGTCCAAAAGATGAACGAAGTGAAAATAAAGGGGGAAAATACTAATTTTAAGAAAAGCAACTTGTTCCAAAAGAAAATAAACAGCACATTCTTAGACCAAGAATGAAGAATACTGGAGTGTTTGCCAAAAGCAGCAAATGTGGGTTTTTCTATAGTTACATAATGCTAAAACCATATCGGGAAGGTACGAGAGATTTAGAATTCTCATCATCTCTCCATACGCCCTGTCTAAAAATGATCAATGAAGAGAGAGCTTGGTAGCCATATTTCTTAGAAACCCAGAAGTAAATACCAAGAGAAAACAATTAAAAACTCAGGGTGCTCTGGAGAGATGGAAGATGGCTATGAAGCAAGAGCAGACTGTAAAGTATAGAAATGTACCTCTTCAACAAATATATATATATATATATATATATATATATATATATATATATATATATATATCTTCTTCATAGGCTCTTTTGCTTCTGTCTAGTAATTTTAATTATAATAATAAATCTGTGCTAGATGGAGGGAGTCTGTGGTATTAACGAGATGTGAAAGTCATTATCACCACCCAAAGTCACTGCAAAGACAAAACACCCCCAGCAGCCTGAACAGGGAACAAGAGCCTTTTTCTCATCGTCTCTGGTGCCCAGAACGGTTTGACTCTCCTGTCCCAGTGCAGAATACTCAAGAGTGCAGTTCTCACCCAGTAGGAATCAGAGCCAGACTATGTCAGTCTTCTGTACAACCAGAGGTTTGAGGACTCAGTATAATAGAAGAAGGCATGAAGTGGACAACCAGACTTAGAGCTAACCCATGCCAGCCGATGTCATAAATAGCCCTCTTGAGTTTGGCACTGGGAAAGAGCTCTCTTGATAAAGTCTTCATAAGGATCTGAGTTCAATGCCAGAACTTATGTAAAAACCAAGCAGCAGGCCATGGTGGCATACATTTACAATCCCAGCAGTGGGAGACAGACACAGGAGGATTCCCTGGTACTCACGAGCCTCAGATCAATGAGAGACCCTGAGAGCCAGGAAGGGTGGACAGAGCCTTATGATACCTCTGGCTGCCACATATATGTGTGCCACATGTACTCATGCATGTGCACACACAAGTGAGTTTTCCTGAACTCACTGAGATAACTTCTAAGACAGACTGGGATTCTGGCACGAGATAGGAGCAGAACCACAGAAAATGAGTTCTATTATTGTTGTTGTGAACCTAGGTTTTCCCCAAAAAACTATTACATTAAGAACTACAGACAAAACTTGAAAGGAAATACGTGCACCACATCCACACTATCCTGCTCATGGCTTTCCTGGATCAAGTCCTCCAATGGCTCTGCAGTGCATTGTCTAGCCCCTCCCCACCATTAACTCTCTATCCATAAATCTCACTCTCAATGATCCTTATGCCCCACCCACTGTCGTAGCTCCTCCCACTCCACACTCTGCACCAGCAGGGGCTTCTTCCTAGGATACCTTTTCTCACAAATCCATGCACCTCACCATTCCTTCCGATCCAGAGCTTAGAGGAGGTCTGCCCCAGCCACCCTCTGTGGATCTTACGCCGCCCAAGCATCCCCCTGGCCCCTTGATTCTGCCTTACGGTTCTCCAGAGCATTCAATGCCATCTACCTTCCTATACAACTTATTTCGTGGTTTTTTTTTCAGTGTATTAGCTGTCCCCTTCAAGTAGTCTGAGGATCCGTCTCAAATACAATGCTTTGTTCTTTTTTGTTGTTGTTGTTTGTTTCTGTGTTCCAGCAAAACAAAGTCTTTCCAGCATTTCCATATTCTTACACACTGCTCAGTTCCTTCGGGGGTATGCACTGCCATATTTCCTACCCACAGCTTAGTTCCTTCCCTGTTAATCCCTTGTCAACAGTTCTGGATGCTTGATGTTTAAAAGCAAGGCATTATCAAACTCCGTGTCAAGTCGGGGCCTGATCCATAGGCCACAATCTTTTCACTGTGGTCTCTCAAATCAGAAAGGAAAAGAGAGCACTTGTGCCCATTTTATAAAAGGACACCAGTCTCATTCTTAACTGGTCCCCCTCGTGACTATATCTCTCTCACATGCTCCACCTGCTGAGATCACCTCACTGAGTGCTGGGCTTCAACTTTGGTTTGTGACAGACAAACATTCAGCCCACAACACAAGCCAAGGACAGTGAACACTCAGAAGATGGGAACTTTCTGAAGTGTGGGGTCTAAGGAAGCAGGCAGAGGCCAGAACAGAGCCATGGCTTGAGGTATCCACCCAGAAACAGACCAGATAGAAAAGCAAGCTAGGGAGGCAGAGACAAGATAGACCGCAGCTCCAGGACATTGAGGAGGAGATGTTTTTACAGAGTCCCTGGGGAAGTGCCGTGGAGGGTTCTGTGTCTCTCCAGACCCTGGAGGACAGAGTCTCTGAAGAAGCAGCTAGCATCATTGTCCCTGAGTGGATGGAGGGCCTGAGACTCTCTGGTCCACAGTAAGGCACCAGCCTGTGATGTAGATGAAGAGCCTTGAGGGATGTGTGCTAGACTTAACTGACAAGGTGGTTGTTGTTGTTGTTGTTGTTGTTGTTGTTGTTGTTGTTGTTGTTGTTATTGTTTCCTGAAAGGAAAAAAGGTTTGGTAATTAATGTTTGATCAAAATATCTTTTCAGTATCGCTTGATGATGTGGTGATTTTTGGAAAAACTTCTTATGATACAAATTAACTCTGAGCTGTGCATGGCACAACTTTAAATAGCTGAGTATTTTAATTTCATGAAGTTAGTTAAAACAAGTATACAAGTAGGAAGGACTGTACAGCGTTTGTGCCCTGTCTGCTGTAAAAGTCACATGGAATGCGTGCATGACCCAGAAACAGCAGGGTAAACCACACAAATCAGAATTCTGAAGGGAAAGGAGATCCTCTTACTTGAGAACTGGAGGACCAATTCTAGACTCTAATGATAGCTTTACCTGCATAAAATACCTGAAGATATCCAGATAGATAGACAGACAGACAGGCAGACAGAATAGACAAATGACACAGACAGACAGCTATAGATAGATGATAAGCAGACAGATGCAGATAGGTAACAGATCAATGAAATAGGTAGATGATAGATGATAGATAATACTATTGTTAACTGCCAAATATTTGTGTATAAGATGTCATATCATGATTTGATTTACATATACATTGTAGAATGGTTAAATAATTCTAATTAATACCTATAATTTCATATCCTCTTCTCACCAACTTGTTTCTTTTTTTGATGTTCTATTATCTTAGCAATTTGAAATATCCAGTACTTTATTATTAACTGTCATCACCATGGTATCACTAGACCACTCAA
This sequence comes from Mus minutoides, assembly GCA_902729485.2. Taxonomy (NCBI): domain Eukaryota; kingdom Metazoa; phylum Chordata; class Mammalia; order Rodentia; family Muridae; genus Mus; species Mus minutoides. Next base: position 288,141 of record LR750163.1, on the reverse strand, counting down.
GCATATTCTTCTAACAGAAGCTAGAAATCTCTGGACCAACATTCTTTAACGTGAGACTTAGCGAAGATAACAAAACAATTCGCTAAGAATGCTAAGCTCTTCCCTGCCTGTAGGGATATAAAGCGGATCGTTCCATCAGCACACCAAACAACCGAGAATGTGTAGGGGACTCGTTCCCTACATGGTGCAGGAAACTAGCAGAAGTTGTCAAGCCAATCTGCCCAGAAGCCTTCTGTTTACATTCTTTGGGCGAATGCTATTTATCACCTACCTTTCATTTCTGCTGTCACTTGATGTTTGATTTTTAAGGACAGAAGATCTGTCATCTAGGAGGCCTTTCAGATTTCGCGTTCAGTTTTGAGAGTGACTGGGTGGCACTAAGGGCACGTGCTGGTTTTCAGTTTCTGGAAAAACACGTTCCAGTCTAATTTTCTACAGCATCCTGGCCTAAGTCAGGTCAACCTCTCGACTAAACTTCCCACAGTCTCAGATTTGCATTTCAACACGATTCCATCAACTGTGGTCCTGTATGTTGTTACTTCTTTTAAAAAAGTTGTGAGCTTCATATCATGTACCCAAATCCCACTCATCTCCCTATCCCCTCATATCCACCTTCCCCCCTGCAACAACCTGTCCTGCAAAAGGAAAAAAATCAACAACAACAACAACAGAAGCATAGACAACATCTCCTCTTGGAAGCTGTAGTATGTCACATAGTGTTTCCCACAGTATACACCTTTGTCCACACATCTTCACTTGCAAATGTTCATTACAACGAGTCATTGGTCTGGTTCAAGGTCTCTGGCTTCTGTCACACCATCAATACTGGACCCTCATCTGGACTTCTCTCTCAGTTATCCTGTTGTGACCTTGTGTCATGGAGATCCTGCAGGACCACTGGATCAGCAGGACCACCCACTCCTTTTATGCACTCCAATGGTTCATAGATGAAATAGATTTGGGGGTGGGCCAACTCAAAGTCCTCGATCTGGACCTGAGCGGTATCTGAGCTGATCAGTCCACTGGCTCTCCTGTGTCAGCACCACCAGGGAGAGCTCTCCAGCACTGACTGGGCTAGCTCACCCTCTCACTATGACGAAGCGACTAAAGGTGTGTTTCTGAATGCAAGGTGACTCCCAAAAGCTTCAGGACCAGTGATTAAAAAAAAAAAAAAAAAGAACAACAGACATCTGGAGAAGTCATGGTTCCAACTAGGGGTGCAATGTGCTAACTACATTCAGAGGGAATATCAAATTTAGCCACATTTATATTCTAGAAGACACCACCATGCATGGAATGTAAAAACAACAAAGGCAATTTGTAAAACTGCTTCAGGACATTTTGCAGCCCATGTGAAATAAAAACTGCTCATTAAGCGAACAGTAAGTCATTTTTGTAAGAGTCACTTACATTTTTTTCAGTTATGCTTCTGGGGAAAGGCATACACTGCCTGGGTGGAAAGTCCCATTGCTCTGCAGACATCCCTGGACTCAGAAAAGTGTCACTCAACTAACTGCCTATTAGGTCTTTATCAACTGAAGGCTGCCAACCTGGGGGCTTTGTGCTCATATCTCTCTTATCTGTGGTCACCCTCCACATGCACAGGCAACAGATGAGGCAGACCCTGAGTGAGCAGAGTCTACAAACAGCTCCATCTCCTGCTCATGTGTGTTGGCAACACTGCAAGACCGACAAGTAGCCAAGACTTAGCATGAGTTCTCTTACTCACTGGCTAACTTTTTTTTTCCTCTGTGTCACTTCTCATCATCTTGAAACACACACCTCTTTTTAACCGGAGCCACTAGCATTTGCCTATATGTGCCTGTCATTATTCCAGAAGAAGGTATAATCTTAAACGCTGATAGGCTTAGCCTTACTGGGTCTCTCCATAACTCAGCTTAGCACAGTCCTCTCCACAGCTTTCCTCCTCCTTGTCATCACAGGCTGGGGAGAAGTTGCCACTGCCCTTGATAAAGAGTGAACTTTGGACATTTATGTTCTACCCAAATCTGTTCTATCCCAAGGCTGGGAAGACTCGGAGAAAGGCATTAGGGTAAGCAGTTGCTTTTCTAGCACCTGTGATGACTGTGATATCATTCGCGGTTCAGTTAGAAGAAGGCATTAGGGCTGGAGAGATGGCTCAGTGGTTAAGAGCACTGACTGTTCTTTCAGAGGTCCTGAGTTCAATTCTCAGCAACCACATAGTGGCTCACAACCCTCTGTAATGGGATCCAGTGCCCTCTTCTGGTGTGTCTGAAGACAGCAACAGTGTACTCACGTATATAAAATAAATAAATAAATCTTAAAAAAAAAGAACTATTGTCTTTAAAAAAAGGAGGAGAAGGAAGAGGAAGAGGAAGAGGAAGAGGAAGAAGACGGCATTACTTAGATCTTCACGTTGTTTGTCACACTTAGCCTCTTTGGCTTCATCCAGCGCATCTAATATGCTCACAGCTACTTTAGTAAACATGTTTGAGAGTTCTCCCAGGCTAACACAGTGTCCTTCTGGATCCTGCCAGCATTTTTTTTTTTTTTTGGTGACATTACTGCAGATTCATGTCTAGCTCTGTAATTGCTCTAGGTAATTTCCCAGAACTGAATGATGGATTTTAAACTTCTACTGATTTTTATATGTGTTAAGTTACATCAGTAAAATTAAAATAATAATTTTTATGTTTTAAATGCCTTAGTTCTTATCATGGCTATTTTATCCTTTTTTGAAATACACCTGTTTAAAGACTCTGGTCCTTAAGTCAGAAAACCCATATATAATAATCCCTGATGGGCATATGAGCCTCTGAATTCATATCTTTATTCACTTTCAAAGTCTGGGACTTTTGTGCTAAGTGTTTTCTGAGACTGCTGACACCTTATGTTAGATGAGTTGCTATGCCTGGACAGTCAAATGAGCCTTTAGCTGAGACGCTTCACTGGCATTTACTTAGCTTCTACCCAGTACCAAGCATGGGGGAAATAAGAGTGAACCAAACACAGAACCTGCCTTGGAGAAACTTGGAGTCCAGCTAGGATCCAGACAGCCCACTGTTAGTCACAACACAGGAGACCCGATGCTGCCTCTGCTCTTTGCCATATGATAGTCCCTCTGTGGACTTGGTAAGGATGCCACACACCAATAAACGCATACAAATTACAACAGGAAGGTAAATAGGGACTATGAGTTCCACTGTGTATTGTGTATTTGCTGATTTGCAAACTCTCTGGGTGAAGGGTTAGACAGATGGCTCAGCAGGAAAAGGCACTTATGCCCAAGCCTTGAGTTCAATTCCCAGAACCCACAGGGTGAAAGGAAAGAATTGACTCCTGAAAGTTGTTCTCTGGCCCTCCATGTATGCTGTAGCATGAATGTCTGTACACACACACACACACACACACACACACACACACACACACACATGTACACAAATATATTAATTAATTAATTAATTAATACTTTATACTTTAAAAGTGCTATGTCCCCCATATCTCATGTGTTTGAACACATGGTCTCAGCTGGTGGTGCTGTTTGGGAAGGTACTGGACTATTAGGAAGTGGAACTGGAGGATGTCACTGGGGTTGAGATTTGAGGCATTGCAGCCAAGCCTCACTCTGTCTCTCTGTCTCCTGAGTGAGGACACACGTAAACAAGCTGGCCTCACGCTTTGTCCTCTTGTGTTATTTTTTTTTCTTCTGTGTTTCAGCATGGCCCTCTTTACTTTGCTGCTGTAATTTGCTGAATAAATCCTGCTGAATAAATGCACCTTTATTCGTTTGTGGTGTCCTTGCATGAGGTGCCATCTTCCTTCCCCACTGTGATGGATTTTATCCCTCCGGAATCACAAGCAAACGTGAACCCTGTCTCTTTCACTAACACACGTAGAATACATACATCAGAGGAAAATATCAACAGGCTGGGTGAAATGATAAAATAGGTTCATAGATAAATAAAACCCCCAAATCTATGTAACTGAAAAGTAAAATATCAGAATCAAAAAAAGAAAAATTCACTGGGTGAGTTTAACAAAGGGCTGGATGCTGAAGAAGACGCAATCAGTGGACTTGAAGTAAAGTCAGCAGGAACCATCCAAGCTGAAGCCCAGAGTTAGAAAAGACACAAGAGGACCCAGGAGCAAAAGGCCCAAACCACTGGGACACCACCAGGCTTGTGACTGAAGTCCCAGGAAGAAATAAAAGATGTTTTACTATCTGAAGAAATAATAGCTAAGCATTTTCCAAGTTCAATAGTCACCACCCTGAAGAACTGAAAAGTTCTGAAGTCCCTTAGTAGAACAAATGCAGAGAAATGTTCACCTTGTTATCATACTGGGGTGCAAAAGAGCAGATAAAACCTCCAAGACAGCCAACAATGAGTCAATAAGTAAATAAATAAATTAGACACACTATCTTAGTTAAGACCAAAGACCAAATTGAGAGCCTAGACTCCCAGTCTCAGGAGAGTGTTACAAACCCTCCCCTCCCTACCAGGGTGGGGTTGACGAAGCCACCAGAAAGACAGAGAGTCTTCGTTCCCATAGAGGCTGAGGATGCCACCTAGGAAACCTGGGTTTCCTGGAACTCAAGACCACAAGGAACTTCCTCTCACTTCACTACTAAATATCCAGGGAGGAATGGACTTTTGTCTCTCTTTGACCCTTGGGAGTGATATTCAGGAAAGTCAACCAAGATGGTATTTTTAAAAGACCTGGGGCTACAGAATATAATCTGTTAAAAAAAAATGGGTGTGAATAGAATAGCACTCATCCTACCAAGTATTTCTTAAGTGGAATAAAAAGGAAAAAAAGAAAAAAAAAGAAAAAAGACAGTGGATTCCAGTGCCAAAAATGATAGATATCCAAATAATCTTTTTTAAAAAATACCATGATATTATTAGTATTTTTAAGTCAACAAGTGATTTCATCTACTCTTGATACAAAAAGGCTGAAAGGCTTAGCCAAGAAATAACATCAACAACAAATTGGAAACATAATGTAGATCCAAACAGGGGATGATGATGATGATGATGATTATTATTATTATTATTATTATTATTATTCTCTTATATGTTCTCTCTTCCTGACCACAGTTTTCCCTCCCTCCCCTTCCCCTAGCCTCTCTCCCTCTCCACCTTCCCTCACCCACAGATCTATCCTTCCTCTGCCTCCCCCCTCAGACAAAAGCAGGCCTCCCAGAGACATTACCCAAACACAGCAGAACCAGCTATGATAAAGATTAGGAACATACCATCGTATCAAGGCCAGACAAGCCACAATAAAGATTAGGAACATACCATCGTATCAAGGCCGGACAAGCTACAATAAAGATTAGGAACATACCATCATATCAAGGCCGGACAAGGCAACCCAGTAGGAAGAAAGGGTCACAGGTAGACAAAAGAGTCAGGGACAGACCCTGCTCTCACTGTTAGGAATCCCACAAGATCTCCAAGCGTCTCTGTCATAACACATATGCAGAGGACCTAGGTAAAACCCCTACAGGTTTCCTGATCTCTGACAGTCCCAGTGAGACCTGGTCAGTTGATTCTGTGGACAATGTTCTTGTGGTATATCCCTGACCCCTCTGGTTCCTCTGATACCTCTACTTCCTCCTCCTCCTCCTCCTCCTCCTCCTCCTCCTCCTCCTCCTCCTCCTCCTCCTCCTCCTTCACAGGACTCCCTAGCTCAGCCTAAGGTTTGGTTGTAGGAGTGTGCATCTGCACCCATCAGTTGCCGGATGAAGTCTCTCTGGTCTCTCTCATAACCGTTATGCTGGACTCTGGTCCCAGAACACTCTGCAGGCAGGACAAACCAGAATCCAAATGGAGATTTTTATAGGTGAAGACTAGAGTAAACATTAAAGGTTTGATTGATGAGCCATGGTGGAGGCAGAGAAAATCAGCAGTGGACAGACAGGTGTCGCAGAAATTATCCAGTGTGTGCGCAGAGCAAACAGAGTGAATGAAATCAGCAAAACCCTCAAGTCCTGTGGGACTATAAAGAAAGAACGATTTCCTGTCCCTGTCCCAGAATCTAGAAAGGTTAGGAGGAAGGGGTGGGGCTGAGAGAGTATTTGATAAAACAGCATGGCTGGCGCTTCCCAAATTTCACCTAGAGAGAGGTGAGCAGATTCTAAACAGAATAAGCCCACAGAGATCATTTCCATCGGATCTTAATTGTTTGAGGACTGAAAAATAGGAGAGAGATGTCTAGAAACAGCCAAAGCAAATAAAACCTTGCCTAAGAAACCCAATTTAAATGATTGCAGTCTCTCTGTCAGACATCAGGAGGGTCTATCACCTCGCAAAGGGTACAAAGAAGCTGCGATGGGTTCAAAGTGAACTGTCCCTCACAGGTTCATAGTTATGCATCCCACTGGTAAACTGCTGTGTGCTGTGAAGATTACTGTGGATTTGGCATTAGAAGCCAAGTAAAACACACACACACACACACACACACACACACACACACACACACACACATACTCACCTGCTATTGCAAACCCAAACATGTTTGTTTCAAAGTGTCCTCAACTTTGGTATCGGACTGGCTCCCTGACCCTGTGACACAGAGAAAGAAAAACAAGCCAAACAGCAAGTAGATAAAAGTACTTTCAAACATGCTACCCTTGAGAGTCAATAACCAGTAAGCCATTTGCAACTCATGTGTCTAATGTGTGTCTCATAGTATGAAGATGCCCATCATGGGAAAGAACAGGCAGAAGTCCGTTCATGGAGAGAAACTCCAGCATAGCCCTTTGCTTCCCCCAGCAGATTTTAGCAGTGAGCATTGATTTAATGGTGTCCCTTTTGTTCCCTCCCTCAATTTGGCCTCCCCAGTCTCCCGGCTGGATGATGTGAGCACCTGGTTTAATGAGGTTTTGCTACCTCATCATGGCTTCTCTCCATCTGCTACTGCTCTTTGTTTCTTTGGTTTTGCTTGCTAAATGCTTAATAAACTCATTCATTTAAAACCAAAAGTAAGGCTTGACCATCCTCTGGATAGCACAGGGCAGCTTGTGGGCTGAACGCTTGGTGCCCAGGTGGTGGGACTGTCTGGAGAAGACGACACTTTAGGAGGTGGTCCAAAGATGTGGGAAGCAGATCACTAGGGACACACCTTTGGAGACTGTACTTGAACCCTTGTTTCTCCTCTCCTCTCCTCCCCTTCCCTCTCCCTATGCCCTCTCCCTACCCCCACCCCCTGCCTGCTTCTCTCTATATCCAACATGATATGGAGAAATCTCCTGCACCACACACTCTCNACGACACTTTAGGAGGTGGTCCAAAGATGTGGGAAGCAGATCACTAGGGACACACCTTTGGAGACTGTACTTGAACCCTTGTTTCTCCTCTCCTCTCCTCCCCTTCCCTCTCCCTATGCCCTCTCCCTACCCCCACCCCCTGCCTGCTTCTCTCTATATCCAACATGATATGGAGAAATCTCCTGCACCACACACTCTCACCGCCAAGATATTCTGCCCTAATACACGAATCCAGGTAGTCACAAACAGGACCCCCTGAATTATGAACCAAAGGAATCCTGTTCCCTCTCAACTTGCTCTCTCGGGCACTCCATCACCACAACAAAGATGGATGGATACAACGCAATTTCTAGAATTGTATCTGCCTGAGTGGTGGTGACAGAATAGAAATTCATCTAGCCACTCACCCAGAATGCATGCTTCTTTTAAATGTGGATTTTTTCCCCCTCTCAATAATTTAAAAGTATAGGTGGTCAGGTGGTGGTTTAGAACAAGAAAAGACAGGATAATTAGTCATATTACTACAAGCTCTGCTGTACCCCCTGACCTAGAATGGCTTTGCCATGCAATCTTTGTTCCGACCTCTCAGCCTACTTAGCAGGAGAACAAGTGAACTGCCTATTGTGGCATGCACCGTGTGAAGGTTATCTCTGTATATTCAGTTGTTGACTGCTGTACTAGCAGAGAACCGAGTTCTGGTCAGATTGGAGTATTGTTCTTACGGCTCATCACCTGCCTCAGCACTTTGTAAACACTCTTCCCCCCCCTCACCTGTCAATTGGCTTAATAAAGACCTGACAGACAATAGCTAGGCAGGAAAGGGAAGCCAGCCTTCCAGGCTGAGAGAGTGTCTCTGGGAGAAGAATCAGAGACAGGCAGATTCCCCAGCAGGTGGACTGAAACATCAGCAAAGAGCTGGCCAAGTGGCAGGACCTGGGGCTAGAGTAGTCAGGATAAATTTAGATTGAGCTAGCTGAGAGTCTGCCCAGCTAAAAGCCTAAGCTATAATAAAAATTCATAAGTCTCTGTGTCATGATTTAACCAATGGTGGGCCCAGAAAGTTCAGCTACAGCCTATATTGAAGAGTTGAGCAATGTTTCGAGTGGGTGCCAAAATGGACCTTTTTAACACCTTCCCCATGACCTATAACTAGTGGTTGCCATTGTCAGAACTAAGCCCTGATTTCAGAGCCTGGTAAGTAACCCAGAAATTCTTTCTTTTTAAAGATTTATTTATTTATTATATGTAAGTACACTGTAGCTGTCTTCAGACACTCCAGAAGAATGGCATCAGATTTCGTTACGGATGGTTGTAAGCCACCATGTGGTTGCTGGGATTTGAACTCAGGACCTTCGGAAGAGCAGTCGGGTGCTCTTACCTGCTGAGCCATCTCACCAGCCCAGAAATTCTTAGTGAGACTCTCAACCTTGGTGCACATTTGACGACAGCACCAAATGTGCAGGCTTCACCAGAGTCCTTGGTGTTGGTCCAGGCATAGGATTGTTTTTCTATTATTATTCCTATAATTCTCCTAAGAAGCTGAGATTCAGGCCCACTGCTCTTGCAATTGAGCACACAGACACTGAGACCTGATCCAGATCCGACGGCAGAGAATGAGAGGGAGATGAGACAGAGAGACAGAAAATGCCTACTCTCAGGGATCAGCATATGGCCATGGAAAGAGTGGATCTTTGGCTAACCGACAATGGTTACAAAAGAGTATGTCAGGCTACTTGGGTTTCGGGCAGCTTTATCTCCAACAGTGGGACTTTAATTGAGCCCAGTCCCTGGAGCCCATCACAGACAGGCAGGAGAAGAAAACTGTAATCAAAACTCGCTATTGGACTCAATCTTCAGACCCAATTCAATCATAAAAAAAAAAAAAAAAAATTCCCACAAGCTTTATAAGNACGACACTTTAGGAGGTGGTCCAAAGATGTGGGAAGCAGATCACTAGGGACACACCTTTGGAGACTGTACTTGAACCCTTGTTTCTCCTCTCCTCTCCTCCCCTTCCCTCTCCCTATGCCCTCTCCCTACCCCCACCCCCTGCCTGCTTCTCTCTATATCCAACATGATATGGAGAAATCTCCTGCACCACACACTCTCCCCGCCAAGATATTCTGCCCTAATACACGAATCCAGGTAGTCACAAACAGGACCCCCTGAATTATGAACCAAAGGAATCCTGTTCCCTCTCAACTTGCTCTCTCGGGCACTCCATCACCACAACAAAGATGGATGGATACAACGCAATTTCTAGAATTGTATCTGCCTGAGTGGTGGTGACAGAATAGAAATTCATCTAGCCACTCACCCAGAATGCATGCTTCTTTTAAATGTGGATTTTTTCCCCCTCTCAATAATTTAAAAGTATAGGTGGTCAGGTGGTGGTTTAGAACAAGAAAAGACAGGATAATTAGTCATATTACTACAAGCTCTGCTGTATCCCCTGACCTAGAATGGCTTTGCCATGAAATCTTTGTTCCGACCTCTCAGCCTACTTAGCAGGAGAACAAGTGAACTGCCTATTGTGGCATGCACCGTGTGAAGGTTATCTCTGTATATTCAGTTGTTGACTGCTGTACTAGCAGAGAACTGAGTTCTGGTCAGATTGGAGTATTGTTCTTACGGCTCATCACCTGCCTCAGCACTTTGTTAACACTCTTCCCCCCCCTCACCTGTCAATTGGCTTAATAAAGACCTGACAGACAATAGCTAGGCAGGAAAGGGAAGCCAGCCTTCCAGGCTGAGAGAGTGTCTCTGGGAGAAGAATCAGAGACAGGCAGATTCCCCAGCAGGTGGACTGAAACATCAGCAAAGAGCTGGCCAAGTGGCAGGACCTGGGGCTAGAGTAGTCAGGATAAATTTAGATTGAGCTAGCTGAGAGTCTGCCCAGCTAAAAGCCTAAGCTATAATAAAAATTCATAAGTCTCTGTGTCATGATTTAACCAATGGTGGGCCCAGAAAGTTCAGCTACAGCCTATATTGAAGAGTTGAGCAATGTTTCGAGTGGGTGCCAAAATGGACCTTTTTAACACCTTTCCCATGACCTATAACTAGTGGTTGCCATTGTCAGAACTAAGCCCTGATTTCAGAGCCCAGTAAGTAACCCAGAAATTCTTTTTTTTTAAAGATTTATTTATTTATTATATGTAAGTACACTGTAGCTGTCTTCAGACACTCCAGAAGAATGGCATCAGATTTCGTTACGGATGGTTGTAAGCCACCATGTGGTTGCTGGGATTTGAACTCGGGACCTTCGGAAGAGCAGTTGGGTGCTCTTACCTGCTGAGCCATCTCACCAGCCCAGAAATTCTTAGTGAGACTCTCAACCTTGGTGCACATTTGACGACAGCACCAAATGTGCAGGCTTCACCAGAGTCCTTGGTGTTGGTCCAGGCCTAGGATTGTTTTTCTATTATTATTCCTATAATTCTCCTAAGAAGCTGAGATTCAGGCCCGCTGCTCTTGCAATTGAGCACACGGACACTGAGACCTGATCCAGATCCGACGGCAGAGAATGAGAGGGAGATGAGACAGAGAGACAGAAAATGCCTACTCTCAGGGATCAGCATATGGCCATGGAAAGAGTGGATCTTTGGCTAACCGACAATGGCTACAAAAGAGTATGTCAGGCTACTTGGGTTTCGGGCAGCTTTATCTCCAACAGTGGGACTTTAATTGAGCCCAGTCCCTGGAGCCCATCACAGACAGGCAGGAGAAGAAAACTGTAATCAAAACTCGCTATTGGACTCAATCTTCAGACCCAATTCAATCATAAAAAAAAAAAAAAAAAATTCCCACAAGCTTTATAAGAGATACACACCCTCATTCTTCAGCAGCTCTGAAATAGCCTGTGACACCTGAGCCCCAAGCTCTGGACACTTCTTATCAAGTCTGACTCTCAGAGAGCTAGCTAGCTGCAGTGCATCAGGCAGGATCTCATTGGTTAATATGCACCTGCAGTTCTGAGACGGGAATGCTATGAAGTTAAAACACTTACCAAATTGGCCTCAGAACCAGCTTTCCCTGACATCTCCCTCTGAACTCAGCAATGGGTTTAACATCCCTGCCGTAGGTTCATGCTGGAGTAGGAGTCAGCCAGGAGTTCTCTCGTTGATCTCTGACTACTGATCTTCTAGCATTCCACTAGCATGTCACTCAAACCACTCTTGAGAGAGGCTAACACCTACCTTGCATTTGCTAGTTCCCTTTCTCCCAATAGTCAAGGTCGCCCTCTGGGGCCCCCTGTTCACTAGCTGAGAATTTGCTGGGAAAGGACATGAAAGCAGGCATCTTATCCCCTTGAGTATCTGGTTCTCTGCTTAGGCACCCATTTTCTGCTCCAAATGAGGCTCCCCGAATTCCAAAACATGCAGAAGCAAATTTAAACTGGTCAAGATATGTCAGTATTCTGCACTAAGTGCTATGTTTCTAAGTCATTCCCACTGAGCCTAGTCACTGTGGCCATGTCAGTGTTGACAGCCACTTAATTACTTACTGCTGTTGCCTAGGATCCAAGTTCCTAAGATTCGAGTACAGACCAGTAAGAGTTCTGATGTAACCTGGGTGGTGGTGGTGCATGTTTTTAATCCCAGCATCTGGGAAGTGGAGGAAGATAGATCTGAGTTCAAGGATAGCCTGGTCTACAGAGCAAGTTCCAAGATGGCCAGAGCTATTACAAAGAGAAACAAACAAACCACAGAGTTCTGATGTATGGAAATCTATAATTCTTCAGCTAGAAAGAGATAGTATTCTATTTCTACATCATCTTCCCAAAAGATGGGCATTAATTATATAAGTATTAAACAACAGAATTCTTAACAAAAAAAAATTTCTTGGCCCCAGAGTGACAGATAGTTTTCATCTCTAATAATTCTAAGCAAATAGCAGGGAGTGCCTAGAGGGCCATGTAGAGAAGAATTCCAAAACAGGGTATGAACCTAGTTAGGAATCTTATCTTGGAGGATGCAGAGATAGCCCTTTTGTTAGGAGTTCCTGCTGCATGTGCATGTGGGTCTGAATTCAGATCCCAGCACCCACATAACGAGTTGGGTGGATGGTTTCATATGTATCTGTTACAGGCACAGTCGATGGGCAGAAACGGGAGCATTCCTGAGGCTTGCTGTCTGCCAGCTTAGCTGAAAACCATGAGCTTCAAGTTGAGGAAAAGACCCTGTTTCAAAGTAGCAAGATAGTGACAGAGAAAGACACCCAATGCCATTGTCTGGTCTCTGTACTCACAAGCACATATACCCTCTGTGGTAGTCTGAATAAGAGTAGGCTGGTAAATTTGAATGTTTGGTCACTGGAGAGTGGCACTATTAGGAAGTGGAGTAGGTGTGGCCTTGTTGGAGGAAGTGTATCACAGCGGGCAGGCTTTGGAGTTTCAAATGCTAAAGCTAGACCCCAGTGTCTGTCTGTCTGTCTGTCTGTCTGTCTGTCTGTCTGTCTGTCTCTCTCTCTCTCTCTCTCTCTCTCTTTTCCTGTTGTTAGAAGATTTGGATGTAGAATTCTCAGCTCCTTCTCCAGCACCGTATCTACCTGCATGCCACCATGCTTCCTGCCATGATAATAATAGACCAAACCTCTGAGTCTGTAAGCTAGCTCCAATTGAATGTTTTCCTTTATAACAGTTCCTTTATAACAGTCATAGTGTCTCTTCACAGCAATAGAACTTTGACTAAGATACCTTCACAGGCATATGCACATAAGTCACACACATGAATATACACCCCAAAAAAATTAGAAAATAAGTTTCTAAAAAAAAAAAAAAGAAGAAGAAGAAGGGTTGTCGTGATCTATTAGAAATGTCTGTGGTGGGCAGCAGGTAGAAGTACGAAGGTGCATGATGTAAATACACATTGATTCCATTACCAATTAGCAACAAGACTGAGACTAACACCCAGGTTCGCTAACCTGGCTTGCAATGATTTTACATGGAAAAGCATCGAGTCTTTTGTAAATTAAAGGGCTGACTTTCAGCTCACAGCTACTTGACAGTGTAACCTGAGATGGTCATTAGGAGCACATATCCAGGGATCATCAGAGAGAAACCAATCTAAAAATCTAAGCTTGGCTAAGGCCACATGAATGAGTGGTGAAATAAGACCCAGTTTATAAGAATTCCATTTATCCTGAGCTTTTCAAATATATGGACTCCTGAGGAGATAATTATATACCCAAGTTGCAAAGAATAAAAAAAGAGATACAAGGCTTTATTTTTGGTGGTCCTTACAAGGCATGAAAATACCCCCCCCTTAATAGAGACAATTTATTCTTAAGCACTTATTTGAAAAGGAAAGGGAGAAACTGTGTAATGATGCCCCTGGATCTGCAGCTAGACCTACTTGACTAAGTTTACAGGCCAGGATTTGGATAGCAGGCTCTTCACACTTGCTCCAATGAAGACTCAGGCCATCTGCAGGGTCCTCATCAGTAACACCTTTGAATCCATAACATGGATGCAGAAGCAGCAGCCCGAAAGGATAAAGAATGCCAACAGTAAATAGACAGGGAGGTTTCCTTCCATATAGCAAAATGGACCTGCTGTCTAAAGAAAAATTAATATTTTATAAGATCCGGGGTTCAGCCAGTATTATACTTAGAAACTACAGGCACTGAGACTGAATTTGGATCTCTGTGTACACACATTAAAAAGCTCACATTTTTTTTTTTAGATAAAATCTGATTATGTACTGTCCTAGTTTGGTTTCTATTGCTGTGATAAAGACATGGTCAAAACCAACTTGGGAGGAAAGGATTTATCTCATCTTACACTTTATAGTGCATCGTTATGGGAAGCCGGGACAGAGGGTTAAGAGGCAGGGACTGAAGCAGAGTCCATGGCAGAATGCTGCTTCCTGGCTCATTCCTTGTAGTTTATTCCGCTCACCTTTTTATACAACACCCAGAATCGCCTTCCCACCGGTGCCACTACTCACAGTGGTATAAGCTCTTCCCGTGTCAATCTATCAATCATTGACAACAACAACAAAAAAAAAATGACACCCCCCCCCTCCAAGATATGCCTATGGGAAGCATTTTCTCAGTTAAGGTTCCCTTTCCCAAGATAACTCTATCTTGTGTCAAGTGGACCTTAACCAGCACATGTAAGGTAGGTTGACTTTGACCTTCACTATTTAGCTCGGGTTGGTCTTATATTTGTGATACTCTTGCCTCAGCCACCCAGGCATGAAAGAAACACATGCAAGTGGATTGTATATATATATGTCTGATATGCATGTGTACATACATGTAGGATATGTGTACATACGTGTGTGCACACGCTCATGCACATATGTAAAGGCCAGAGGAAAACACTGCATTCTACTCTATCCCTTTCTGCCTTATTTCCTTAAGACTGGGTATCTTACTGAACCTCAAGCTAGGCTGGTACCGCTAGCCCCGGCAATCTTCCTGTCTCCTCTCTTAACAGCTCTAGGGGATTTAAGGCACACAAACAGCCATGATTAACTTTGATATGGGTGCTGGGATCCAAATTCAAGTCTTCAAACTTGCATAGCCATGACCCTTACCCACTGAGACATCACTTCAGTCCCTACTTTTCATCTATTCTTTTCAATTAGAGGGGGGGGAAGAGATACAAAGTTAGGCATGATGATAATGTCACTATAATATCAGCACTTGAGAGTTAGGAACAGGAGAATGGAGTTCAAAGCCAGCCTCAGTTACTTAAGTGACTTTAAGGCCATCCTAGGCTATAGGAGACTGTCTCAAAAAAGAAAATACAAAAAGGCAAAAAATGTATATCAGTGATTCTAGTGGGCTATAAATATGTGTATGTCAAATGACTGCCTTTGGCAATTTTTTTTTAACTTCATAATTACAAACCTGCAGAGGTGTGGTGTATAATGAAGTCACTGGTACAATCTTAACTGATTCCATGCTAATAGGAGTCACACTGTCAACTGGCAAATTATAATCTGAAAAATGGTGGCATGCCTGGAAAACGGTGACGGGGACTCGTGAAGCTTAGCACCAGGAGTCAGAGAATGCCCACGAGAAGCCATCACAGGCAGATTTATTATGACATTAGATAATATGTGTATGGCATTAATTATACCCTCTGAGTTTTGCTAGATTGCAGCCCCAGACAGGGTGTCAGGCGGTACACCCCATCCACAGTGTCACATAGCCACTTAGCAGTGACATCTTTGTCATGGGAAGCTTGTAGCACTAGAAAGCCCCAGGCCCCAAGGACAGAGATGCTAAGTGTTCCATCTTGCTTCTGGTTGGTGGACAGCCAGGTGAGCTAACCTAAAGATGAGAGAGCAGAGCCTCTTCCCCCTCCCTCAAAAAACCAAAATAGAGAAAAGCTAAAGGGCTGGAACAGGACCAGAGTAGAGATTTGGGTTTTTTTTTTGGCTAAGACAAGAAAATGCTAGAGAGAGAAATAAATAAAGAAGCATAGGAAAGGGGATGGATGGTCTGTCATTTCATTCTTGAATCTTTGACTCTCATGCCCAGGAACAAACAATAAGTTTCACAGCTTTGATGTTAGAGCTGATGTAACATCCCAGCAAAAAGGAAACCAGAATCCTCACCCCATTCCTGCCACACACACACACACACACACAAACACAACAACAACAACAACAAACATACAACTTCCATAGAAGCCCATCCTGCTTGGAGAGCTCTGATGATTAATAAATTCATTTCCCTGTTGAGTTAAAGTTTGTCTCCTTGTAACTGGCAACAGCTAGGGGAAACAGGGAACCTCACCTTCTCCTTCTAGAGACAGCATGTTAAGTGTTTGATAAGTCGCCATATCCACAAGCCATGTTTTTTCAGGAGGAATACATCTCTTTCTGACCTATTAAAATCTCATTAGCATGTATTTATAAGATACTGTACAAGAATAAGATATGTGTGTGCAGTGTGTCATGATCAAACTGAGGCATAGCATTTTTTATTAGATATTTTCTTTATTTACACTTCAAATGTTATCCCTTTTCCTTCTTTCCCCTCTGAAAACCCCCTATGCCATCCCCCCTTTCCCTGCTCACCAACCCACCCACCCCCGCTTCCCTGTCCTGGCATTCCCCTACACTAGAATATCAAGCCTTCACAGGACCAAGGGCCTCTCCTCCTATTGATGTTCCACAAGGCCATCCTCTGCTATATATACAGCTGGAGCCATGGGTCCCTCCATGTGTACTCCTTGATTGGTGCCTTAGTCCCTGGGAGCTCTGGAGGGTCTGGGTGGTTGATATTGTCGTTCTTCCTATGGGATTGCAAACCCCTTCAGCTCCTTCAGTCCTTCCTCTGACTCCTCCATTGGGGAGCCCGCACTCAGTACAATAGTTGGCTTCGAGCATCCGACTCTATTTGTACAACCCGATCTTATGGAGGCATTTTCTCAATTGAGGCTCCCTCCTCTCTAATAACTATTTCTTGTGTCAAGTTGGCATAAAACCAGCTAGTACTTGGATAAATAAATCTGAACATGTTATATAAGTTTTACTTAACTCACTATCAAATGTGGGAACAAATAAGATGTTGCAACTGGTTCAAAGGACAAAAATGAAAGATCAGACACATTTACAAACAAAGGATATTGAACTAAATGTGCAAACAGAACAAATCTGACTCTGTTCCCTTGGGAAAGGGACTAAACAAACATCCATGCAGGCACGACAAGATGGATATCGCTTTGCATTGCTTTCAGGTACGTGGCCCTTACAGTGCCATGATCTGGTGACAGAAGCCTATTGCTGCTCAGCTATGAAGGTTCAGAGTCCACAGTCAAGGGGCACTTGTGCAGTCCATGAGGGAGCTTGTGTTCCTGCCTCTCCTCTCTGTTGACTCCTGGAAGCCTTGGCACCCCTTGGCATCTCTGCATCTGATTTGTGCCTCTGTTTTCTTCTGGTTGTTTTCTCCTTGTGTCTAAACGTGCCACTTTCTTGAAAACAACAGTCATGTTTGATTAAGCATGCTTCCTATGCCAATACAGCCTCATCTCTAATTACATATGCAGTGACCCTGTTTCCAGACCAAGTTGCATTCTAAGATGCGAATACTTGGGACTTTAACATAGAAGTATGGGGCAAAACAAATTCAATTTGTAATAGCTAAAGAAACCACAGAGGATCTGAATAAAACCATCTGAGAGCGAGCACTCTAAACGGTGTATAAAATTCTCCACTGAAGCATATTCCTTCCTTGTAGAGCCTTATAGAGAATGTCCATGAAACGATTCCAAGAAGTATTACAAGAATAATAAGCAATATCCTGGATCTTTGAGTTTGAAAGTACTCTGCTAGGCTGAACTTTCCCTCTGAGATTACAGTGATTATTCATACATCTTTTGGGTAGATTTGGATGTTTAAGATCAGGTGTTATGAACACTGGGAATGTTTAGAATACTCCAGTTGTAAAGATAATTCAGCAGCTTCTATTCAATTCCAGGTTCTGAGCCAGCCCACTGCGATCATCCTCAAGTAGTCATTAGAATCGGATGAGGGCAGAGTTTATAAGCAAACTCTGACTCAAACTCAGTTTGTCTGTACAGCAAAGTGCCCCGGATGAGGTAGCTCCCATCCACATTTTCTCACAGACTGAATGCTTCCTCCAAGGGCCTGTCTCTGTGGTTTGTGACAGCTGTCCTCGTTCAGTGACTTCACATGATCTCTGCTCCGTGTCTGTGTACTAAATATGTCTTCTAATGAGAACATTAGCTTAGGGTCCACACATGGCTTCCTCCTACATTCTAACAGGGTTAAGTGCAAGAACTTCATATAGTAATGTGGGAAATAATAAAAGGGAGTTTAAAAAAATAACAATTCTACCTATAAAAATAGTCCTGACCTGGATAGGTCCAGCATTGGGATTCCTTTAAAAAACTCCCTGGTGGGCCAGTGAGGTGGTTCAAAAAGTAAAGGCATTTGTCACTGGGCCTGAGCTCAACACCTGGGACTCACATAGAAGAAGAAGAAAACCAACAATACAAGTTGACCTCTGATCCCCCCTCCCCATGCATGGTGTGGCATATAATTCATCCATACAGAACCATAAATATAAAATAAACAAATAAGTGTAAAAAATGTAAAAGCTCCCAGGTGATTCCAGTGTGTGTCCAGCCTTAAGAACTACTAGCCAGGAGCTGGTGTGATGGCTCAGTAGTTAAGAACACTGACTGCTCTTGCAGGGGACCCTGCATCTTTGTGGCAGCTCACAACCAGTTCCAGAGGATCCAGTTCCCTCTTCTGGCCTCCAAGGGCACCAGGCACACTCATGGCACACATTCATGCATGCAGGCAAACACTCATACAAATAGATGTTAAGTAAATAGATGATAGATAGATAGATAGATAGATAGATAGATAGATAGATAGATAGATAGATGATAGAAAGATAAATACAGATGATAGATAGATAGATGATAGATACATAGATACATAGATAGATAGATATTTGTTAGATAAATAGATAGACAGATGATAGATAGACAGATGATAGATAGATAGATAGATAGATAGATAGATAGATAGATAGATAGATACAGATGATAGATAGGTAGATAGATAGATAGATAGATAGATAGATAGATAGATAGATGATAGAAAGATAAAAACAGATGATAGATAGATAGATGATAGATACATAGATACAGATGATAGATAGATAGATAGATAGATAGATAGATAGATGATAGATAGATGATAGAAAGATAAATACAGATGATAGATAGATAGATAGATGATAGATACATAGATAGATAGATATTTGTTAGATAAATAGACAGATGATAGATAGATAGATAGATAGATAGATAGATAGATAGATATAGACAGATGATAGATAGATAATAGATATTTTTAAAAGCACAAAGAAGACGCTCATTGAAGACTTTAGCCCCAGTTCAAACTACAAGAGTATGCACTGTAATTTCCCAGTTATGAAATGAACCAGGTGGATGAAACCATTTTAAAATCCCTTTCAGTATTGAAATTTCAAGACACAGAGAGGAGAAAATAACCCCCAATCTAATTCTTCTTTCATCCTGAACACTGCAACCCTTCATGGCATCCTGATAAGAAATGGTCCATTTGGGGTTCAAGAGGAAATGTAAAGAAACAGGAAAGTTACCGGAGGATCAACTTCTAACCAATCGGGCATCCCGCAGTAATACAGTTGGGCAGGATGCTCATGGCAGCCTGCCTAAGTGCTTTTGCAGCTGAAAGCTATCGGGAAAACATCAAGGGGCACCGTCATTAGTGTCTGCATGCAGCTGCAATGGGACTCCTCGGAGAGCAAATTTGCACAAAGAGTGTGGTATGCTAATTAAAATGGAATTCTGTGTGGACATTTTGCTAGTGGATTAGTTAAATGCAATTAGCATCTGGGGCAGAAAGGCACTCTGGGAAAGAGACTGAGCTAGGTGCATTTTGGGTGGATTGGAAGAGTTAAGCTTTGGCTATGGTGCTTATGGGAGCTGATTCTGCAACTCTCCTTAGGGGTTCTGCTCTCCCCAGTGAGATGAAATTTTGCAGAGCAGTCTAGAAGAATCCCTTACACTGGGCCACACACAATACAAGCTCACCGCTTCTTGGCCTCACACCACCTTTCCACTTCCTGCCTTCCTTGCCAACCATTCGACACAAAATGTAATAAAGGGAGGTGAACGTCATATTCATTGGTAAACAACCAGTTGTTTAAGAAGCCAAGTTGTATCGTTATAGGAAATTCCTACACAAACCTTCAAAAATTAGGAAGGGAGGCAGGTTCCAAACTGGGAAGTAAAATGGACTGCATAGCCCAGGCAAGACAAATAACAGAAAAGAATGTGTGAGCTAAAAGAACTGATTTTTCTTTTTCTTTTGCCAGAAGTAAGATGAAGAAGTCTGAAGCTAGGAGGTAAGATAAGAAACAGCGTACAGCTCAGTGGCGAAGAATTTACCCAATGTGTGAGACTCTGAATTTGATCCCCAGCACAGAAGACTTTGTAATGCTAAAGATCTAGAGCAGTGGTTCTCAGCCTTCCTAAAGCTGCCTTGTGCTCAGCCAGAACCCAGAACCACCAGCCCAGGCGTGTCCCCTGCACAAAGGACTGAGAAAATGTCCTGCACCTGTGGTTCTCAACCTTCCCAATGCTACAACCCTTTAATACAATTCCTCAAGCTATGGTGACCTTCCCCCCAACCATAAAATTATTTCATTGCTACTTCATAACTATAATTTTGCTACTGTTATGAACAAAAGAGACAAAAATCCACATGTCCATTAAATTCAAAAATTAAAGGTTTTCACAAACTAGAGAGAAAACTTTCTTAGCCTGATAAAACATTCCAACCAAATATCCATAACAAATACTACAACATTAGAATCACTGGTTCATACTGAATCCCAAGATAAATCACTCACTATCTACTTTTTCTACTGAACATTGCAAAACAGGCCCTAGTTGATGTCTTAATTATGGTTTCTATTGCTGTGAAAAACACCATGACCAAAAGCAACTTGAGGAGGAAAAGGTTTATTTCATCTTACACTTCCAGTGAACAGCCCATCACCCAGAGGAGTCAGGGCAGGAACTCGGGCAGGACAGGAACCTAGAGGCAGGAACTGATGCAGAAACCACTGAGGATAACTGCTTACCAATGTTCTCCCATGGCTTGCTCAGTCAGCTTTCGTATAGCATCCAACACCACCTGCCCAGGATGGTACTACCCACAGAAAGCTGTGATGTCCCACGCCAACCATCAATCCGGAAAGGGTGCTGCAGGCTTGGTCTGGTGAGGCATTTTCTCAGTTGAGGTTTGCATTTCCCAAGTGACTCTAGCTTGTGTCAAGCTAACATAAAACCAACCAGCACAGTGATGAATTTGGAAAAGGGGGAAAAAAATAAGTACGCAAGAAAAGGGAAAAAAGATGAATTTACAGATTACAGAAACAAGTCCAAATCCAAAAACAATACAAAATGTAGGAATAAGAAAACTCCTCAGAATTGCCAACCACAAAATAAAAATGTTAAAATCAGTAGATCCTTTAGGCCAAAAATTATCAGTAATAAGTTATACTAGAAACAAGTGCCACTCAGTGCAGAAAATTCTTCATATCTGTGAATGAATAAAGTGTGGAAACATTTTACAGAGAAATTGAAATTCCCCCAAGGAAACTTGAATAATAAAATATATCATGTTTGTGGCGATAAAGACACAATCCCACATAGGTTGCTTTTTCCAAAACAATTCAAAAATTTATGGCAGTGATTATATCTCTAGAGAGGGCATACAAAGGGGAAATAAAGAGAAAGAACTAAAATCAGTTATGGAATGTTGTCATCTGAGCAAGAGGCCGCCATTCCAGTTACAAACCCAATGCCTGCACTGAGTCTGCGCAAGAATAGGCCTGTCAACAGCCAACCATGGGTGGGCAAGGGGTACTTCTCCGGGACGATAGGAGGATGACTTGATAGTCGGTGACTATCTGAGACCTTTTGTTTCTCAGTTACGGTAGTTAGCTCATTGATGACTGGTCAGCCGATCTGCAGAATGTACCTCTTAAGGGTTGGGTGTCAGTGTGACCACCAGGACCGAGTTGGGTGACCGAGAGTTTCAAAAGACTAACGTCTACCGGTAGGTACTCTTACATGGTAAAGAGCTAAGAAAATAAATAATCTCACTAATCTTTCTAGGAGAGCACTAATCCCACCCATGACCTTATCAAACCGGGGTTACTATTTCAACATACGAAGTTGATGGAGACACAAATATTCTATCCATATACCCATCCTATAGGCCCCCAGCTTCTCTCTCTCTCTCTCTCTCTCTCTCTCTCTCTCTCTCTCTCTCTCTGTTTTCCCTTTTAGGAGCTGTCTACACATTTCACCTAACATTTCACCCTCAACACACACAATACCCTCACCCTTTATCAAGACTCTAGTGAGTTCTATTTTCAGTGACAGTTTTTTCTATTCTCCATAATAACAACATCTTGGACCCTCAAAGAGATACATTAATGGACCTTCATCCTCCAGTATATACTTCCTGACGATGGAGATTTTCTCTTACTCATCCCAGGACTTCTCGTTTCAAGCCAAGCGTGTGACCTGCAGTTGACATTAAGTGATTGATTATTGAAAGAAAGGATGCTTAGAGCAATTTTTCAAATCCTTAATCACCTGGTGAAAACCCATTAGTATTTACATTAATCCCTTAAGTTTCTCTCCCATTCTGTCACCCATTGTGACCATCGGATAAATTTTAATTTAGTCTGTGATTTGTATGTTTATAATCTGCACACCCCCCCCCCCGGGTTTATAAGTTGAAATCTCAGCCCCTAAGGTGATATTATCAGGAAAGGTTTGAATAGTGGAGCAGTAATCAGATCATACAGGCAGAGTCCTTGTTAATAGGTTTGTTGTTTTTATAACAGAGGTGTGCTCAAACAGGATCTCCACTTAAACCTTAGAAAAACCACAGTGAGAACTATTGTTATGGGGAACAGGTCTTTACCAGAACCCAAGTCTTCCAGTGCCCTGAGCTTAGACACCTCAGGCCCCAGAGCTGTGAAAAACTAAGCCTTCATTGTTCATGAATCATCATCTGAGGCATCCTGATACAGTCATCTGAACAGAATAAGATAAAATACCAGCATTTTCTGTCATTTTCTACCATCTTGATGTTGAATGTCTAAGCTCTCAGTCCTGAATTATTTCAGGAACATTAAGTTTAATTTAAAAAAAAAAAAAGCCTACAAATGGTAAGAGGCACTTGTATGAAATTGTATATTTGACCAGTAATTGTCTCCTAAATTGATTTAGCTATTGCATTCACATGAGTAGTTCTCAGCTACCTGACTTCTTGGGAAGAGCAATTAAACCCGTTGATGAGCTAATTCCCATGAGAGGCCTCAAAAGATGGAGAGAGGAGAGAGTTGGTGAATGCAAAGGCATCTTTCTAGATGACAGTGAATACCTGGGTCCAGACCTTGAAAACTGCATAGCAAGCAGGGCTCCCTGAAACCGTGGTGGTGACCATGTCAGACAAAGAGTTAAGCTTCTCTTTCCTTGCCCAAGTTCATGTAAACACCAATGGGAAGTGCAGAAGTTAATGTAGCAGCTCATGCCTTCTGTCATAAATCACAGGCATGAGCAACAGCCTTTGGTCTGGCCATTTGGGAGCTTATTATGTACTGACTCGTGTGGTTGGGGACAGCCCCAGCATAGTCTCAGCTATGATATATAAGGTGGTGACACCCTGATGGATACTCACTGATAGCTTCTCATCTCTGAAAGCCTAAATGTGCCCTGTCTCCCTCCAGATGCAGTAAATTCACTCTGAGTTAGGAGATGCCCTCCCAAAGATGTCACTCTCTATTTAAATGCATTTCCTTTTAGAGCACTGGGTACCATCCTATCCCAGTCGCCTGCTCTGTCCACGTAGAGTTCTGTGTTACTCAGATTTGCAGTCTCTTCTTAGGGATTGCAACTCTTGTTCTAAGGAAGCTTAAAAGTCAAGACAGCAACCCGGCTGCCAGGCAGTTGGGGAGTTTTACCATCTTCCCGTGCCCAAAGGCTGGGGGGGGGGGGGCATCCTCTCAAAAATGCCCATGCTCAGGCTGCAGAGATAGTTCAGTCAGTAAAGCGCTCAACACACAAGCATAAGGATATGAGTTCAATCCCCAGAACACACATAAAAATGACAGACATGTTGCTGTGCACCTGTAATCCCAGCATCTGAGGGGGAAAGGGAAAGGGAAAGACAGGCAGATCTGTGAGCTCACTGGCCAGCTAGCCTGGTTCTCTACAAGCTCCAGGCCTGTGAGAAACCCTGTCTCAAAAACCAAAATCAAGAGCTGCCTTAAAAACCAAGCCCAAGGTTGACCTCTCTGGCCTGCGCGCGCGCACACACACACACACAGTGTTCATGATCATGACCACAGCTGTTCACCTTCACCATGGCCATCACTTCTTTGCTGCCCTTGCATACATGCTGTCCTCCAAGGGGATGAGCCTATTTCTGGGTGCAGGAATGAGTTCGAAAATGCTTCTCTGGGCAGTGGTTCAGAAGCAAAGCTTACCTTGAGTCTTTCAGTCTGCCGAGTTTCCTCCCCAGAGGCCAGACATATCATTTCTTCCTCCATGACAGTACTTTCCTTAGTAAATGCACAATTTCTCTGCCTCCCCAGACTACAAACACCTTGAGCTCAATCAAGTACAGGAGCTGAAAGGCAGTGGGCAGTAAAGCTCAGTGGTTAACATCTGTTAAATTGTATCTACTTAATTGCATATGTATGAGTGTTTTGCCTGTATGTATGTCTGTGCACCACGTGTGCAGTTCCTGCAGAGGCCAGATCTCACTGGATCCCATGAGACTGGTGTTACAGATGTTTGTGAGCCACTATGTGGGTGCTGGGTACTTAAACCGGGTCTTCTGCAGGAGTAACGAGTGTCCTTAATTGCTGAGCCATCTCTCCTGCCACGTAAATATTTTTAAGACAACTCATATACCCCCAAATTGGAAGGTCCAGGCTGCTTCTCAAGACAGGTCACTGGGACACACAGCCTGGGGTGAGCACCAGGGCCTTAACCAGAGACACGCTCTGAGACAAGTTCTTGGTCCTGGTCTCCTCCTGACCCACAAGCTCTTCCGGTTAACTCATATCCCTCCCATGCCTTCCTGCCTTCCCTCAGGACTCTCTCCTCTGATCCTTCTCCTCAGTTTAACTCCCAGTGTGCATTTCCTCTGCTTCTTGACACTTTCATCAGGGTCTCTCTCAAAGCACAGCATCCCCGGTGCCAACACAGAGGACATGCATAAGTTGTATGCAAACACTATGACAACTTATTGAAAGGACTTAAGCATCCACGGATTTGGGTATCCAGTGTATTGGGAGGGGTAGTGGAATTTGTCACTGGGGATATCGGAGGGTTGCTATACAGTGCCAGAGAGTCAAACGTACACAATAGGAAGCCCAGAGAATAAGCAAAAGTGGTCCAGCTAAGGAGCTGGAGAGATGGCTTAGCAGTTAAGAGCACTTGCTGCTCTTGCAGAGGACTTGAGTTCAGTCCCAGCATTCATGATGGACTACTTGTAACTGCCTATAATTCCAGCCTCAGAAGGACCTGACGTCTCCGATCTCCAAGGATACCTGAGATGCAGAAGGGGAGGTGGAGGGATGGCTTTAAAAAAAAAAAGCTCAGCATCTAGAGACAAAATTTCTTTAAAAGTTAAGGCCTATATAATACATACTTAAAAACTGATGAAAAATCCCTAGTGAGCTTCCACTCAGGCAAGAGCCTGAAAGAGTGGATGATAAGACCCAGAAGAAAAATAGAGTGTGCTGAATTCCCTAGAAGGAGCTACCAAGCACAGAGAAAAACTCTCAAGAAAGGCAGTGTTGTACTGTGTGGGGAGAGGAGCTCTAAAAATGCTGTTCACTGGCAGGGCCCTGAGGCTGAGGAGCACAGACTTACAGTGAATCTCCAGACACCTGCTTTAGAAGCCAGTGGATGCTTCAAAACATCAAATACCTCGGTCCCCACAGTCAACTGCTTAACAGCACACACACACACACACACACACACACACACACATGCTCGTGAGTACAGAGAGAGAGAGGGAGACAGAGACAGAGGCCACAGAAATATAATTATTAAAAATCCTGTATGTCTAATTACAAATTACATTTAAAAAGAAAAAAAAAGTATGTCTTAGTAAAATTTACTAAGTCCTTTTGGATGTCACTCCTTGAGACCAAGATTTACTTTACCCTATATTCCAAAATAATAAAGCCTGTGCTACCTATTAAACTGAGAAGAAAAAAAAAAAGATTTGATTTTTAATGTGTATGTGTGTTTGTGTATTCCACCAGTATTCCCAGTGCCTGCAGAGGCTGGGAGAGTGTTTTGGACTCCCTGGAACTCGAGTTGCAGTCTCCTGCTAGCCCCTGGACATGGATTCTAGGATCCAAACTTTAGTCCTTTGGAAGGACAGGAAGCACTCTTAGCCCCTGAAAATGTCCCAAGAACCCCCACAGAAAAGCATTTTAATCACTCCTCGGGGCATCCTTTGGAGGCAGGAAACATCAGGGACATATTGATGGGTGGGTTTCAAGGGACTCAGTCAGGATTCCCGGAAGGTAGGAAAGGTGTGGAATTCGAACCCAGATCTTCAGCCCCACGCATCCTCAACCACAGCAGGCTCACCACTATCATGACGCAGCAACAGGTATCATTCACCTCTGTGGAGCACCAAATCTCTATAGCATGTGGCCAGGTGACCTCGCTCCCTGCTCTCAAGCATAAATCTGGGAAACCCACCCACTCATAACATTTAACACCTAAGCCATTCAAACTGAACCAGCAGTTCAACAACAGCCCAAACAGTCATGGGGTGGCAACACTTGAATCAGACCATTAATGTCACATGCAAAGCTGAATATTTGACACAGCGCGTCTTCTCTGCTCCTTACATGAGGCAGCCACTGTTCTAATCCACGTATTCCAAATCAGGAGGCTGAAATCATACAGCAAGTACCTCAAGAAACTGAGATTCCAAAAGCTATATCTCTTTCTTTTTTCTTTTTTTCTTTTTTTTTAAGACAGGGTCTCATGAATCCCAGGCTGACCTCATACTTGATTTGTAACCAAGGATGACCTTGAATTTCTGATCCCGTGTCTCCTGCTCCCCGACGGCTTGGATTGTAGGGATGCTTGGAACCCAGGGCTTCATGCATGCCAGACAAGCCCTCTATCAACGGAGCCGTATCCTCAGCTCCTAAACTGGTATTTTTAACCATTCTTATGCATCGTTGTTTCCTGAGCAGAAACAGACAGTAGCTGCCCTGTGTTAAGCAGGCTTTTAAAGCCGGGCAGACACAAGTGAAGAGAAACATTCTGCCTCGGAGAAGCAGACAGTCTCCTGGAGAGAGTTATGCAATGCAAATGACCACACAGTAATAAGAGGCCAGTGGCTTCCCGCATTCTCTCCTTACTCTCTGATCAATGACCTTTCTGTCTTCCCTGCTGGACCCCGAGCTCTGTCAACACCATGCCACCAGACTTGTGTACTAAAAAGAAACTCACATGCTGACTGTGTATGTTCATTGAGGTGTGAGAACGGAGCGTAGAACGCCACAGGTGCACGGGAAAGACAGCAGGAAAGAGGAAGCCCAACGAGGTGCTCTAACCAAAGGGCTCCCCTTCCATTCAGAAGCAAGCGGTAGGCGCAGAAGGAAACACAGGCGGTAGGCGCAGCAGGTGTATGTCAGGGTTCCTGGTTAAGATGGGCACCCAGCAGAGGTGCAGCGAGTAAGCTGCGCCCCCCAGAACCTAACTTCCCTACTCCCTAAAACAGAGCAGTCTCATGGTGTGGTTCACCGAGCTCCATGCAGAGATTTCTATACCATCAAGGACTAGTCAAGACCCAGGAGCTGCCGGAGTACCCACATTTTCCATCAGATGGGAATGAAGGACCCAAGAGGGCTAGAAGAGAAGACAGGGGTAAGGCCAGTTAGCCTTTCTCAGCAGCACCGGATTCGTGTTGGCTCCAAAGAATATCCACAGTGTCCTTCCTCCTGGGTCCTGGGCCTCTCTCAGATACAGTGAAGCAGTTTCCCCAGAGAGAGGCCTGGTAGATCCTTTACCTGCCTGAACAGCAGAGATGCAGCAGCAGTTGTTAGATCAGAGAATCCATCGCTCTCTTTCTTGGTTAAGGTCACTTCCTATGGTGAAAACATCGGTCATCTAGGGTGGGGCAAGTCTGGGCTTTGCCTCACCTAAGCTGTGTTTTCTGAACAGAGAACAAACCTTGTAGGGACTCAATCCTGTATCTACATAAATGAGGAGTTACTAAGGTCAGGCCACCTCAGTCTGGGTACTGTTCTTGTTTTACAACAGGTGAGTGTTAGGAGGGTCTGTAGACTGTAACCTGTGCTGTACCCAACAGCATGTCCCCACCCTGTGATGACATCTACAAAAGTCTTCAGGAAAGAGCACTAACCCAGATGATTCCTTAGAGTCCCCAACCTACCTCAGCTCCTCTAACCCCAGCTCCGTGCACTCAGTGCAGGCTCCCCACACTGACACACTAGTTCTGCTGGTTCTAGAGGTATCCAATGCTGTCTCTGGTGGTATCATCCTTTGTTTGATCAAATACCATCAACCATCTGAAACAGCACTCATATCGCAGGACCCAGATGAAGGGACTCAGTGTGGCCCAGCAGCTCTGAATCAGGATCCTGGCTCTTCTAGATGGCTCAAGGGGTCCCTCCATGGGGTTGGCCTAAGAAGTCAGTGTCAACAGAGCCTGTTGGATGACTCCCTGGTGTGAGGATGGAAATCAGAAGCCAGACAGTCCTTGTGAAAAGAGACTAGCTTCTCTCCCCTCGGGACAAACCTGCAGGTCTCATGAGCCTTAAATCCTGTTTTGGGGGAGATAGTGATCGCCCCCACAGATGTGCCAACAGTGAAGATGAGTCCCATTCTTACACTGTAACTCAGGGGACAGCGACTGGGCACCATGTCAAGAGGGAAACTGTTGCTTAAACCTGAGCTACTCTCAGGGCAGGGCTTCTCTGAGGACAGAAAGCAGTGACTGGTGGAATCCTGGACTTAGCTAGTCATGGCCCCTCCCTGAGATGCACCACCTTGTACTATGATATGTGTTCAACCTCCCCCGTGGCTTAACCGTGTCTGCGGGTAGTACTGCAATGCAGTATCCTCCAGCTCCCTTGCCTGCTTCCTACCCTGTCTGCTTCATCTCTATTGGCTGCACCTATCTGCAACCATAGGCTCTAGCCAGTCTCCTTCTGTCCCCAGTAGTAGCTTCCCAGAGGAGCCCTATACTCATTGTGCTGGCTAGTTTTAGGATCTGAAAAGAGGTGACCTCAATTGTGAAAAACGCCTCCATAAAAATCTGACTGTAGGGCATTTTCTTAATTATGATTTTCTTAATTATTATTGATGAGGATGCTCATTAGTTAGTTCATTGTGGATGGCGCCATCCCTAGACGGGTGGCCCTGGGTTCCTTAAGAAAGAAGGCTGAAAAGCTATGATGAGCAAGCCAGTAAGCAGCACCCTCCATGGCCTCTACATCAGTTCCTGCCTCTGGTCTTCTGTCCTGCTTAAGTTCTTGTCCAGAGTTCCTTCAATCAGTGACTATTACACAGAAGTATAAGCCAAATAAACCCTCTCCTCCCAAACTTGCTTTTGATCATGGTATTCCATCATAGCAATAGTAACCCTAATCAAGAAACCCATCTTCACGGAAACAACCCAAAGTGGAACAATTGAGCCATCTTCACATCGGCTGGATACGTCCAACTACGTGGGCAACACCTCCAGGGAATTCATTCCTTCCTCGGTGGTCTTTTCAGGCTCACTGCATCTTCATTCCCACCAGCTCTCCCAGACTCTCGCAGCTCAGAATAGAAGGGAAGGTGTCTTAGTCAGGGTTTCTATTCCTGCACAAACATCATGACCAAGAAGCAAGTTGCTGTTCATCACCAAAGGAAGTCAGGACTGGAACTCAAACAGGTCAGGAAGCAGGAGCTGATGCAGAGGCCATGGAGGGATGTTACTTACTGGTTTGCTTCCCCTGGCTTGCTAAGCTTGCTTTAAAAAAAAAAAAAAAGCACTCGGGAGGCAGAGGCAGGTGGATTTCTGAGTTCAAGGTCAGCCTGGTCTACAAAGTGAGTTCCAGGACAGCCAGGGCTATACAGAGAAACCCTGTCTTGAAAAACCAAAAAAAAAAAAAAAACAAGACTATCAGCCCAGAGATGGCACTACACACAAGGGACCCTCCCCTCTTGATCACTAATTGAGAAAATGCCTTACAGCTGGATCTCATGGAGGCATTTTCTCAACTGAAGCTCCTTTCTCTGTGATAACTCCAGCTTGTGTCAAGTTGACTCAAAACCAGCCAGTACAGAAGGCAAATCAACAGGACATGGGGCTGCCTGTCTGTCTGGGATAGACACAGTAAAATCTCACTTTAAGAACAAGTCTGGAAGCACAGCCAGGTTTGAGTCATGCCTGCTGATGAAGCAAGCACCTCCTTCCTGGCCCCACAGCACCGAGGCCTTCCCATAGATCCGAAGTCACAGGCAGAGCAGTAGCTGAGAGCTTACATCCTTCCTGTTCCTGAAGAAGTCAATAGTTGAGTCTCCTGTGAGGCTTTGACAGTCCCTGACAAATACAGAAATGGATGCTAACAATCATCTATAGGGCAGAACACAGGGTCCCAAATGTAGGAGCTAGAGAGAGTAGGGGTCTGCAACCCTATAGATGGAACAACAATATGAACTAATCAGAACCCCCAGAGCTCATGTCTCTAGCTGCATATGTATTAGAAGATGGCCTAGTTGGCCATTATTGGCAAAGAAAGGCCCTAGGTCTAGCAATATTTATATGCCCCAGTACAGGGGAATGCCAGGGCCAAGTAGTAGGAGTGAGTGGGTAGGGGAGCGGGGGGTGGGGGGGTTAATAGGGGACTTATGGGATAACACTTGAAATGTAAATGAAAAAATTATCTAATAAAAAGAAAAATTAAAAAAATTAAAAAAAAAAATAGTGAGTCACATCAGTTAAGCTTGTGCAAACACCTCAAGGCAGGTGACCCCTCCCTTTCCCTGTCAGCGGATGACTTGCCATGTGGGACAATCTGGGTAAATGTAGCAAAGGTTTGGGGGATTTGCTTTTCTCATTGAGACAAGGTCTTGCTTTGTGTCCAAAGCTAGCCTTCATCACACGGCTTCAGTTTCCAGAATGTTGGGATTATAGGCACACACCACTTCTACCTAGCAAGAAACTACTTTTTAAATAATCACCATACTAAAATGAAGACATCAAAATTTTCCCCATACAACTCACCAGAACACAATATTTAAAATAATCAAATCTAAGTCATTAGATTTGGTTAGATTTGATTAGATTAGATTAGATATTAGATTAGATTAGATACTATAACCTGTGTCTTGAAATTACAATGCAAATTTTAATGGATCCTTTGAATAAAAAAAGCATTCTCTAAAACTGTGGCTTAGGAGCTGGGGCAGATCTTTGAGGAGTTGAGGGAGGAGAAAGTGATCAGAATGTATTATATGAAAATATTTTTAATGAAAAAACAAAATAAAAGTATAACATAATAACATAAACCTAAACTATCAATTTCTTCAACAGAACTGAAGAGACATAGCCGTTACTTAATTTTTGAAATAGAAATATGCTAAAGTATATATACTGCACGTTAAGTGTAAACAGTGGATAAATGTAAATTCATAGTAAAACTTCCAGTTCACTGGAAATGGGGGAAAGGGAATAAGAAAACTTCATCAAGTTAAGAAGAAAAATCATAGAAGGAGGAGGAGCTGAGAGACAGCGTATAAGCAGGGCATAAATAATTACGTAGCAAAGACAACCCTAACATCCTGGATACTAGAGCATGTGAGAGGGTTGAGTTCCGCCAGAAGACCAAGATCCTTAGAATGGGTTTTAAAGAGCAAGGTACATGCTATTCATAAAATAAGAATATATAATGACACCAGGAAGTTGAAAAATTAATAAACAAACACACATCAGACAAACGCAAACAAAAGGGGATAAGGATAGAGACACCAAGGACAAAGGACAGAGATGAGACTAAACACATGAACATTTTGCAGAATATTCTAGTGCCTGGAGTAGCAGGACATACCTGTAACCTTAGCACTAAGAAGGTCAAACAAGGGGACCAGGAGTTCAAGGCCATCCTTGACATTATAGCAAATATGAGGCCAGCCTGGGTTACATGAGAACTTGTTTCGAAAACAAACAAAAAGACAAATGATATTTTTTATAATGCAAATGAAAGAATGCACTACATCAGAGCTTCTTAAATGTTTTTTTGTTTGTTTGTTTGTTTGTTTTTTAACTCAGAAATTTCTTCTGAGGAAAAACCTTAAGGGTACACAGGATATAAAAAAAAAAAGTATACAAATCAAAATGTTTAGTAATAACTGTAGTGTTGTGTTGGCTCACATATGCTCCACCACTGGGCACTGATGCTTGGCAGACACTCAGGAAGTTTGACTGTGCTTATCCTATGCAGCTGCAGGGGCCTGTGTTGGCGGCTCCACTGGGGGTCGAAGAGCAGAGAACGGAGTTCTCCCTTCCCCAGGCTGGGAATAGCATCTAGTCCCCGGGCAGGGCAGGGTAGTGGGGAGAAATGGGGAGTTCTGGATGATCCTTGGCTTGACAGCAACAGACTTGGTGGTGGTCATGACTGGGAGTGCAGAGAGGCCTGCTCCAGGAGACTAGACTGTGACACTGTAGATGAAGGCCCTCTCCTTGGCTCTCCATGGCAGATCTTGATGAAAAGAGGCAGCCCATAGTTTTAAGGCATTTATTGTCATGGCGGAAAGTGGATGAATAGAACCATACCCCACTTCTCAGGGTGAGCTTGAAATTAAATACATTTGCCTGGAGGAATGTCTGAGAAGGGAAGTTTATTGACAACAACCTCCAGGCCTCTAGGTACCTCATTAACATGGAGAACTCTGTTCTGATGCTACTTGACTGTGGTCACATCTCTTTTCCTATTGTCTTGGTCTGAGATATTAGAGATGCCTCATCTACATGTGGAAGAGCTTGGGGTATTGCCCTTATTTAATTGATGGCCACAAATATCTCTATGTGGGAGTTGCAGCTACCTGGCAGTGGCCAGGCTTCCTCTCACGGTCTACAGCCCTGCAATAATAAATCATAAAGAAGCTTATTTTAAAAGAACTATTTGATTGATATGTGTGTGTATGTATATGCACATATATATACAATTTTGCCATTTGTTAAAAATCAAATTGGCATACTAGTGAGATGGATATATAATTTTATTTTTGCATAAAGAACTAAGTATTGACTAGACATTTGCTACTTCAGAACATAGAGCATATCCAATATTTACCAAGGTTGATCAATATTTTATCTTTATAATCAGCCATGCTAAAAACATCCTTTTGCATAAATACATATTATAAAACAGAAGTGAATTTAGGGACATTTCAAACATTGTTGGATATTCTGTCCTATCCCAAACCAAAATCAATTAATGTTATTTTATGAAACTCAAGTTAGCAACTCAAACACCAATTTTTAAAATCAAACATTCTGGCATTATACAATCCAAAGCCATAGTAATTTGATTCTTACATGCTGAAGAATGACAGTAGGGAAATATTGAAAACCTTTGTTTTCCCTAATTAAACCATTATGTTTCTGGAGGAACCGAAAACATTGTGTGTACAGTAAAAAAAAAAAAAAAAAAAAAAAAAAAAAACCCTGCAACTTTTATAACATGTAAGAGCCTCAAGTCTGAGCCAACATGCATCTGGAATAACCCACTAGCATTATGGGGCATGCCAGAGTGCACAGTGTAAAGTAGGCACACACTCAGATGCAAAGCTGCAGCAAAGTCACATGGCACAGCACAAGCCATCCTGCCAGAAACACCGCAAACCCATAGCACCTTTGATGCTGAATTAGTTTTGGGTGGTTGCACATTCAAAACCCTTTAGCCAGTTTGTTTTTGTTTTTGTTTTTGTTTTTGTTTTTGTTTTATGGCCCCACATTCATTTACACACTCCCACATGGAGCTGTGAGCACAGTTTAAGAAGCTAAGTTCTAAACAAGAAAAGGACACTCCATGAAAATTTGCATCGGAACAGTTGACAATAATCAGCTAAACTCTCAGCAAAGCCAAATGGATGACGGGGTACCAGAGTTGTAGGGGCAACATGGATCATCAACAGTAACGATCCTGACACCTGGCAGAGACACACATTCTCCCTCTAAGGAACTTTCACACATGTGGTTATGACTAAATTTTACAGCAAATGTAGCACAGACTCCCCAAGCCCCAGACTCTTTACCTTACTACCCCTATGAACTCTTAGCCACCTCCCTCCAATACACTTCTCGCTCCATTATACCAAGCCCTATCCTGACCTGAGATGGGGCACAGATTCTTGTCTAATTCCAAACACATACGTATAACTACATCTGTGTCTACTTCTGGGGACATATATACTTCGTATTGGTGTATCTACTTTTGTAGGAGTATCCTGTAGAAGAATGTATACAAGAACACAGACGTTAATTTTGTCAAAGTCAAAAACAAAGAGATGAGTCTCTAATAAAAGATTCATTTTAGGAAAAATGACTAGGACCCAAGATACCCAAGCTCAGGCTGGGGTGGACTTAGAAGGTCCAGACTTTTAGTAGAACGGAAAAATCTATGAAGTTGTTTCTAATGAAGGTTTCTTGGCACATTGGTGCTTGTGGGAGCCAGAGATCTCTGACTAGAAAGCAAGCAGAGTTCCTATGCAAAGTTTGTCTTTAGTCTTAACCTGATAGCTAGCTGTTCTATTATCACATGCTAGAGAGTCTTTTTAAAGATAGAGTAGTAGGGACTGGAGACAGGACTCAGTGGTAAAAAGTACACACCACTCTTGCAGAGGACCCAAGTTCAATTCCCAGGTTTGGTGGCTCAAAACTTCCTGTAACTCTAGCTCCAGGGAATCCATGCTGTCTCCTGACCTCTACAGGAACCTACACTCCTGTGCACATACCCTCACACAGAGGGGAGCTGTTTGTTTGGACAGGCACAAGTATTTCCCTTTCTCTCTCATGGCCTGTTGTGCTCTTTCAGTGTGAACAGTAGTTACTTCTCCTGTGGGAGTGACAAAGTGCCTGGCAAAAGCACTTTGTCACTAAGTAAACTTAAACTTGGGCTTACTTTGCCCAGTGGTTTGAGAAATACAATCCATCATAGGGAGGCAAGACATCTCTGCAGCAGCAATGGAAGGCAACTGGCCACGTGTCTCCACAGCCGATATACAGGGAGTAATGAAGGCTGGTACTCAGCTAACTTTCTCTTCGGTTTTTACTCGCTCTGTGACCCCAGCTTTTGGAATGGTGCTTAGAAAACTTCCCACCTCGGTTAACTCAATCTAGAGTTCTCTGAGTTTTGTTTCCATGGTGACTGTAAATCCATCAAGCTGAGGATGAAGATTAATCATCCCAGTGGGCATGACATAAATGACTCCGTTCTGTACACTGATCACATACACACAGGGAGGGAGGGAGGGACAGACAGACAGACAGACAGACAGACAGTATGTAATTGTAGATGTGGGGTATATCCCCTCTGGCAAAGTGTAGGTACTGGAAGTATCAATCGGTATTTGCCCTCTTTGATATAGAAGGCACTTGCAACAGGAGAGATGGCTCAGTGGTTAAGAGTACGAGTTGCTCTTCCAGAGAACCTGAGCTTCAGTCCCAGGTACCCACATGGCAGTTCACAACCATCTGTTACTGTATTTTCAGATCTGACACCCTCTTAGTCATGTTGTGTACAGACATACATGCAAGCAAAACACCCATACATGTAAATAAAAAAATTAAGAGGGTATTGTATGAGTTTCTGTTGTATGAAGGATTGTGATGGGTATCCTTATAATGGTCCCCTATGTTCTCTCCTCCTTGAATATCTGACCTCATAGAGTTTCTCTCCTTGAATGTGGGCTGGTCAGAGGGTCTAACATATAAGTCACAGCCAAATAGATGGATGTGACTTCCAAGATTAACTTACCAAAAGAAATATTTGGGAATACTTACAGACTCACTTAGGTCAACAGCTGAGGACTCTCAGCCAGCATTTGGAGAGCCCACACTCACTCTGCCCTGTGGTGAGAAACCACTCCTGACCAAATTCTGCCTGCCTAGAATCCATCCGTTGAAAGCCTACCCCGCAATGTGACAGTATTTATAGACGGGTCCTCTAAAGAGGTGAAAAACCAAACGAAAGGATGAGAACATCCAACTGGGAACTTCATACAGAGAACGCAGCAAACCGGGTATGCTCAGGTACAAAGGAAAAGGCCACGGGAAGGCCCAGGAAGAAGCCACCATGTGGAATACAGAGCAGCCTCAGGAGAAAACAGTCCTGCTAGGATCTTGGTCTTAGATTTCAAGACTTTGAGCCTGTGATAAGAAAGCTTCCTGTTGTTTAATCTCTGAGTCTGCTATGGCCACAGTGGCAGAATAATAGAGGGAACAGGAGCATGGTAGTGAGCTTGAAGATGATGGAAGCCTTACAGTACCATCAAGTCTTAAAATGACTGCATCTTGGCCACAGCTTGACTGCAGGCCCTGGAGAGACCTGAAGCCAGTGATACATAACTAAGCCCTGCCCAAGTTCCTGATTGGGAGAAACAGGTACAAAATATCTGTTGTTAGATGCTGCTAAATTTGGTGTAATGGCATGCCTATAGATTCAACACAATAAGCACATAATTCTTTGATTAGATAAAAATGAAATTATCATTATCCCTTATCCATGGGCAAGAAAGTTGAGCCTCAAAGAGACAGAGTCTTATATGAGATCAAATAGCCTGGCAGACTGTCTCAAGAGAAAGGTGAAGAAGCCAACGGTCATCTTGACCCTCATATAAGTTTGCCTTGGGTCACCTGCCAGGCCTCATCAACTGAAGGACCACTAGGACACATAGAACATTTCTGAAATAAAATATCTCAGTGTCACCCTAATGGTCTCCTTGGAGTCTTCGCTGCCAAACAGAGTTGGTGTTTTAGACAAGATCCACCCTGGCATCTGACTTCAGGAAATAATGAGGTCCCTTGAACACAGCCTGGAAGAATCCCTTTCTTCTACAAACCTGTGTCATTGCGGGTCAATGTCAGACCGACTCTGGTGTGTAGGATCTTATCATGAATTCCAACAGCAAGCAAAGACTCAATATTGGCTGAAATCTAGGCACTGTTCACACTAAACTCACCTAATTTCTCTGAGGCACATCTACCAATGTTTCCACTCTACAGATGAGAAAACTGAGGCAGCCACGGGCTGACTGGTTTACTCAAGTTCATACAGTTAGCATGTGGTAGGGACCAGACTGAAGGTCAGGTAGAATCCTAAATCTGATAGGGGACTAATATCCAATATATACAAAGAACTCAAGAAGCTGAACTCCAGAATATCAAATAACCCCTTTAAAAATTGGGGTACAGAGCTAAACAAAGAATTCTCAACTGAGGAATGCCGAATGCCTGAGAAGCACCTGAAAAAATGTTCAACATCCTTAATCATCAGGGAAATGCAAATCAAAACAACATTGAGATTCCACCTCATACCAGTCAGAATGGCTAAAATCAAAAATTCAGGTGACAGCAGATGCTGGCAAGGATGTGAAGAAAGAGGAACACTCCTCCATTGCTGGTGGGATTGCAAGCTTGTACAACCATTCTGCAAGTCAGTCTGGTGGTTCCTCAGAAAATTAGACATAGTACTACCAGAGGATCCAGTAATACCTCTCCTGGACATATACCCAGAAGATGTTCCAACTGGTAATAAGAACACATGATCCACTATGTTCATAGCAGCCTTATTTATAATAGTCAGAAGCTGGAAAGAACCCATATGTCCTTCAACAGAGGAATGGATACAGAAAATGTAGTACATTTACACAATGGAGTACTACTCTGCTATTAAAAACAATGAATTTATGAAATTCTTGGGCAAATGGATGTATCTGGAGGATATCATCCTTAGTGAGTATCTTAGTCAGGGT
Organism: Mus minutoides; assembly: GCA_902729485.2. Taxonomy (NCBI): domain Eukaryota; kingdom Metazoa; phylum Chordata; class Mammalia; order Rodentia; family Muridae; genus Mus; species Mus minutoides. Next base: position 250,291 of record LR750163.1, on the reverse strand, counting down.
TTCTATTCCTCCACAAACATCATGACCAAGAAGCAAGTTGGGGAGGAAAGGGTTTATTCAGCTTACACTTCCATACAGCTGTTCATCACCAAGGAAGTCAGGACTGGAACTCAAGCAGGTCAGGAAGCAGGAGCTGATGCAGAGGCCATGGAAGGATGTTCTTTACTGGCTTGCTTCCCCTGGCTTGCTCAGCCTGCTCTCTTATAGAACCCAAGACTGCCAGCCCAGAGATGGTCCCACCCACAAGGGGCCTTTCCCCCTTGATCACTAATTGAAAAAATACCCCACAGCTAGATCTCATGGAGGTACTTCCCCAACTGAAGCTCCTTTCTCTGTGATAACCCCAGCTGTGTCAAGTTGACACAAAACTAGCCAGTACAGTGAGGTAACCCAATATGCATTCTCTGATAAGTGGATTTTAGCACAGAATCTTAGAATACACACGATACAATTTGCAAAACACAAGAAAATCAAGAATAAGGAAGACCAAAGTGTGGATACTTCATTCCTCCTTAGAATAGGGAACAAAATACCCATGAAAGGACTTACAGAGAAAAAGTTTGGAGCTAAGACAAAAAGATGGACTATCCAGAGACTACCCCACCCGGGGATCCATCCCATAATCAGCCTTCAAACCCAGACACTATTGCATATGCCAGCAAGAGTTTGCTGAAGGGACCCTGATATAGCTGTCTCGTATGAGGCTATGCCAGTGCCTGGCAAATGCAGAAGTGGATGCTCACAGTCATCTATAGGATGGAACACAGGGCCCCCAAGGGAGAAGCTAGAGAAAGTACCACAGGAGCTAAAGGGGTCTGCAACCCTATAAGAGGAACAACAATATGAACTAACTAGAACCCCCAGAGTTTGTGTCTCTTAGCTGCATATGTAGCAGAAGATTGCCTAGTTGGCCATCATTGGGAAGAGAGGCCCCTTGGTCTTGCAAACGTTATATGCCCCAATACAGGGGAATGCCAGGGCCAAGAAGTGGGAGTGGGTGGGTAGGGGAGCAGGGTGGAGGTATAGGGGACTTTCGGGATAGCATTTGAAATGTAAATTAAGAAAATATCTAATAAAAAATAAAAAAAAGAATGTCAGGTAGTATAGCTCTCGAGTTAATATGTCAACAAATCTTCCTCTAATTCATCCCGCTGCTTAATATCCACAACAGCCATTAGCTGACCACTTCTTTAGTGCAATTCCTCATTAGTTTAAAGATCAAAGTGAAAAACTTTAGTCAACAACACCTGGAGGACACCTTGGCAGGACCAGTGGAAGACCATCATGCTCTCTCCATTTCCCTCCCTGTGCCCTATAACCCCACATTCACACCTCACCCCAGCCCAGGCTTGTGCTTTTGCCTGTAGCCTAATTAACCACCCTCCTCCACCCTTATAGCCAAATTTCCTCTGTGTTGTAACCCAGCCAGCCACAGTTCCCAGGTCTCCCTACCTCTGCACAAGCTCTCCCATAGAAATAGTCCTCATTCATGTCTCCTGCTAGCCACCTCTCTGCCTTTACCTCTTCTGGAATTCTTGCTTTACCATCGTAAGGGTCACCAAGCCTCTACCTCCGCCGCCTTCCTAGTAACCCTGGCTCAGCTCTTGGGTTCATCCCTCCCTCTCCCACCAGACTCTGGTCTCTACAAGGACAAAAGCAGCTTATTTGTCTTTATGCTCCCAGCAATTAGCACAGCACCTGGTGCCTATTAAGACCCCAGTTTGTTGAATGAATGAACCCAGGCCTCTAAAGGGTAAGTCACAATGTTTGGTTACTCATTCCACTGTCTCTGCTAGACAGCACTGGGGCAGAAAGCCATATGAACACTTCATGGGAAGAGGCCCAGGAGAGATGGTAGATTAATCCAATATCTTCAATAAACAGATGGAAAAATGAGTTCTGAGGAAAGAATTCACTTGCCTCAGCTAGTCAACGGCACCAGGGGACACGGTGGGTGCAGGTTTCCAGGTGCTTAAGCACCTCTTCCAAACTCTCAAAGTCATCTGTAGGCATTTTCTCCAGCAGATGATCACAAATTTGTAGCTTTAAAACGGCACAATTTATTATTTTATGATTCTGGAGATCACACCTCTAAGAGGGATCTCCTTAGCTAAGATGTTGGCAGGGCTGCCTTCCTTCTGAAGCTAGAAGATTGATCTCTTGCTTTTGCCACATTCTAGAGGCTCCCTGAATTCCTCATGATCCACACTTTCTTCAGAATCAACCACAGAACATCTTCAAATGCACCTCTCTCCAGTCTCTGTGCCTCTTCTTTTAACTCCTTTCCTTGATAAGGACCCTTATGGTCCTCCACAAATCTCTTGACCACACGACCTTTCTTTAATCATCCACAAAACCTTAGTACCATAGAAAGTGACACATTTATAGGTTCTGAAAATTAGGAACTGACCACCCCTGAGGATCTGGTCAATATAGCATCCTCGAGTTCCTAATATAAAAACACTTGGAACCTGATAGCACTTTCTGTGAACAGGATGGCCAACAGAAAGAAATCTTCACCAATGTACAAATATATTTTGTTCTTTTCCCATGTCTAATTTTGAAGAACTTGTGGATGAAACTGTTCCCAATTTACTTAAATAAAATATAATTCTTCTCATACCCATGCATCTATGGTGTGCACGAATGGGTGTATATATACACACGTGTATATGAACACATGTGTGTAGGTGTGTGTGCACATATGTGCACACACATGAAGGTCCAGTCTTGCTCAGTCACTCTCTGTCATATTCACTGAGGGGGTTTATCAATTGAATCTAAAGCTCACCAATATGGCTAGTGTAACTAGCCAGCTTGCTCAGATACCACCATCCCTGCCTTCTGAGCACTGGAATTACAGACCTGCCACACCTGCCCAGCCTGTATGTGGGCTCTAGGGCTCTCAACTTTGATCCTTACACTTGCATAGCAAACATTTTAACACTGAGCCTTCTCTCCAGCCCAAAACAGCAACTCCTTTTATGGGGATATTGTATTGGCTCATGGGTTAGGGATACATGAAGTCATGATGGTTAGGCATGGTGGCAGGAACATCTTGCATTGGTGTTAGGAGCATGTGCTTGCTTGCTTACATCTCAGTATCAGAAAACAGAGAGGGGATAGGAAATAGGACAAGGTGCACCCCAAGAAACCCTCTTTCTCAGCTAAGCCCCATCTCCCAGTTTATACAACCTCCTAAAACCATACCATCAGCTGGAGACCAAGTATTCAAGCTCATCAGCCTGTGAGGACATTTTAAATCTAAAGATTTATTTATTTTATTTTATGTGAGTACACTGTAGCTGTCTTCAGACACTCCGGAAGAGGGCATTAGATCTTGTTATGGATGGTTGTGAGCCACCATGTGGTTGCTGGGATTTGAACTCAGGACCTTCGGAAGAGCAGTGAGTGCTCTTAATCGCTGAGCCATCTCACTAGCCCGGACATTTTAAATCTAAATCAGAGCATCCTACCCTAGTGCCTACAGGCTCATGGCCATATTATAAGGCAAAGTGTGTTTAATACAACTCCAGATGTCCCTATAGAGTCAATACTTTCAACACCATTTAAAAGGCTAAAGTCTAAAATCTCTTCTGAGATTTAAGTCGTGCTCTTAAATAAGCCAATGTAAAAAGAAAAAATAAAAAGAATACGTTCTACCATTCAGTAGTACAGAGTACATATTCCCATTACAAAGGGAACTGGGGTGGGGGCTGGAGAAATGGCTCAATGGATAAGAGTACTCACTGCTCTTCTGAAGATCCTGAGTTCAAATCCCAGCAACCACATGGCAGCCCAAAACTATCTGATGCTGTCTTCTGGTGTGCAGATCTACATGCAAACCAAGTACCCATATACATAAATAAATAGATATTCTTTTTAAAGGGAAGGAGAAGTGGGAGGGTGTCAAAGAAATATTGGATCAAAACAAATGAAGATCTAGTAAACGCCAAACTGAGAAGCTCTGTGTCATGTGTGTCTCTGGGTTCCAGGCCCATCAAGCACATGCACTCCTCTCTTGGGTCAACTCTATTTGGCTGACACCCCAATGTTTTCATGGTCCTGGGGTCTCCACTGACACATGGGCACTACCATCACAGATTCATGTCTAATCCACTCAGGAGTTCCATGTAGGGAATCTGATCTAACTACACATAGCCTCACCTCAACTGCTTCCTGAAACCTTGGTGGAAGATTCTATGACTCTCTGACTCTCATATCCTACATGCCCATGAAGCAGACCCCATGTGGACAATCCCAGATTCTGTTGCTAGTTTGTGACATGGTCTGGTCTCCTTGGACTGTCGTTTACACTGGCCTCTGTGGGGAAACACCAGTTTTCTGGTAGGGTACTGTGAAAGCTCTCTCTCTCTCTAAGACCATCTCCTTTCAAGTGAATTTGCGTTGCTACACCCTAGAGCCCCTAACTGATAGTCTTGCCTTTAGCATGCCTTTCCTACTGTTCCAGTGAAAACTTCGTGATTTCTCTTTAAAAGCACTAATCTCTAACAATTAGATATGTTTTGTTCCCATCCACCCGCAACTTTAGCAACCTTAAATCTACTCAGATTCCTTTCCTTGCCAAGCTTGCACACATTTTACATCTTTCTGCTCCAATTCTCTCTGTCTCTCTCTCTCTGTCTCTGTCTCTCTCTGTCTCTCTCTTTGTCTCTCTCTCTCTCCATAAATGAATAATAACCATGACACAGCCTGAATGCTAGACTATCTTAAAATTTTACCCTGCCAAATAAATTAGTCCATTACCTCTGAATTCATCCTCACTCAAATTTCTAGGATACAGGAATAACGTAGCCAGATGCTTTGCCAGAATGTAACACAAATAGCCTCTAGTCCCGTTTCCAGTTAAGGCTCCTCTCTCCTCGGAAACCTCATGAACATAGTCTTTAACAACTGTCCACCTTTCTACTGGCATTCTTGTTCTCCATGCTCTAACCAGGATACTCTGTCAAGCTCTACTTAGAGCATTGTGAGCTTCTCTAGCCTCTAGTTCCAAATCCTTCCTGCAATCCAGTTCTAAATGCCTAGGAACCACCTAGTTGGGTTTATTGCAACAACAACCCAACTATTCAATACTAATTTTCCATTATTTAACCCCACAGTAACCCTCTGAGCTCACCTCAGTGGGATGGTAGCCGCTAACGTGTATAGTTTACTGAAGAGAAAACACGGCTCAGAAATAATAAGCAATCTAATTCCCAGAGCAACTAGATGTTAAAGATGGGACCATGGGACCAAATTCTATCTATGATTTATCTCCTAGTTCATTAATGAAGACAGTGACTCTTAAGTGAGGCAAATTATGTAACTCATTGTGGCAGAATGGTTTGGAAACTCAGAATCTATTGTCTGCAGAACTCATTGTCTTTCAAGTAGATCTTGTTCTTTCACAGAATATCCAGTTATCTTTCTTTTTTTTAAGATTTTCATTTATTTATTATTATAAGTACACTGTAGCTGTCTTCAGATGCACCGGAAGAGGGCATCAGATTCCATTACGGGTGATTGTAAGCCACCATGTGGTTGCTGGGACTTGAACTCAGGACCTTCAGAAGAGCAGTCAGTGCTCTTGCCCGCTGAGCCATCTTATCTTCCCCCCTCCAGTTATCTTTCACCTGCCTGCTTTGTTAGTTGGAATTTTAAAAGAATGGAAGATAGTGAGGAAGAGATACAACAGAGAGGGAGGGTATCATAACAGAGAGGGAGGGTATCATAACTTGGATGGGAACGCTCTGTGAGTGAGCAAACTTGGAGGAAACGCTTCGCAAGGCAGCAGGATGAGGCCAGTCAGGATGCTGAGGTCTAAGAGAGTGCTGCTTGGCTAGGAAACACCTACCAACCACACTCTATATCAATACAATTAGCAGATTTCACCCGAGTTCCAATCATTGCTAGGTACCTCTCAAAGGAAAAACCAGCAAACAACAACATAGCTGGTTACACTGGTGTCTACCTTTAACATCCCCAATGGGAAGGCTGAAGTGGGCAGATATCTTTGTGAAACCAGTCTGATCTGTATAGTGAGTTCTGGGACAACTAGGAAAAGAAAAAGGAAAAAGAAAAAAGAACCAAAACAAACAACAAAAACAAAAACAAAAACAAACAACAACAACAACAAAAAAAAAAAAACCTGGAACTTGCTCCGTCTCCTCCAAGCTAATTTCACTACATTTACAAAAAGTAAGAAAAGCGAGAAGAATTAGAAAGATATCTTCATGTATAAGGTATTTGCCCCGCAGATGTGAGGAATAAATTCAAACCTCTAGAATCCACAAAATGCTAGACTTGGTTGCGCAAGAGTCTGTAATTCCAACATCCCCCACAGGGAGATGGGAGAAAATCCATAAACCAGCTAGTTTGGCATCTCCACAGAAAAAAGCCAACAAGAAACTTTGTCCCAAACAAGATGGAAGATAAGAACAAACACCAAGAGATGCACACCATGGCACATGTATCTTTCACACGCACAAACGTGTGCACAGATATCACACACACACACACACACACACACACACAGAGAGAGATTTTCTTCAAAATGAAAATCCAGGACATGTAAGTCAGTGTCAATGGCATTGTAAAAGAAGAAGTTCCAGGGGCCAAAAAATTGGTTCTTTAAGAGCAAAAGATGAGATTGATGATTTAGCTCAGTGGTACAGCACGTGCCTAGCAAGCACAAAGCCTTAGGTTCAGTCCTCAGCTCTGAAAAAAAAAAAACAAGAGCAAAGACATGGTAAAAAGAAGGGTCGGAGACCAGGATGAAACACCTCTGTGAACCCTACAAATAAGAACAAATAAGAACTCTCACTAGGGATTCTGGAGTTTGATCCTCCCATAACCAAAAAGGATGGAAAGGGTACTAAGCTGAGAGGAGCACCGTTACATACATGGGATTGGTCTGGATGCTTCTATAAGCACCTCATTTGCTCTATGGAATTCCAAAGAGATGGTCTACACCACCATTCACATTTTACCCATGAGGAACTGCCATTCAGAGACAGGAAGGGAAGCTGATGATAGGATCATATATCCAAACACATAATCTTCCTGCTCATCCCAACAGATTCTCTTGTCTCCATAGAGATCTCCGGAGGATAAGTACTCTCACTTATTCAATGTATTAAGGCAAAACACTGGAAATAAAGATGGAAGCAGAAAAAAATATGGGTTCCGTCTCCTTGTGCATTGTCAAGGATTTAACATGACTTTACAGCAGAACTCTTAAGCTGCCTAGTCCCAGGACCCCTTTACACTCTCAAAAATCAACTGAAGATTCTCAAGAGCTTTTGTTTATGTAGCTTAAATCTATTAATACTTTCATATCAAAAATTAACACTGAGAAATCTCTAAAATATTTTTAACTAATCTTTAACAACAGTAGACATATGACACATTAATGCAAACAATCTATTTTATGTAAAGTAACTTTAAAAAAACAAAATTAAATGGTGAGAATGCATTACTACTTTTTTTTTCAAACATATTTGATGGCTAACTTCCTTATTCTGTTTGGAATGTTACCACATGCCAAAGTGGCTCCTAAAAATGTTTCCCTCTCTCTCTCTCCCCCTAACAAGCTCATGAAAGAAGAAAATATTTTAGTATGAAACTAGTTTTACTTTGAGGACCCTCTGAAAGATGCTTCAGAATTCCCTGCATATCTATCTCTGGGCCATGCTCTATGAATCACTGGCTTGAGCTGTGAAAGCTTAAACCCCCAGAATGCACTTAGAATTTAACTGTGTTCCTTCTGGTGTTCCCCCCCTCCTCACCCCCACCCCCACCCCCACCGCCCGTCCACTATTTAAGAATATTCCACTTCTTTCTTGCCTGAAGCACGTTGTGGTCTCTGGGAAGTCTACCCGTCTCATTTGCAATCTTTGCTAGGCAGTCTTAGAGAAACAAAATACACAGGCTCTGTGCTGGGCAGAAATAGACACAACTATCAGAATGAGTAGTTTTTGCCATCCTGGAAACCTTTCCTACATGTAACTGGTGCAGAGAGAAGCAAGACAACTTCTGGCCTTTGTGATTGGTGAGGGCAATGAGCACCAAATTCTACCCAGCCAATCAGAACCTTTCTCTGATTTTGGTTCCATCTCTTACTTGCAGTTTCTTTTTCCCCTGCAGTATGGGCGCATTATACTGGATCTTTAAATTTTATGATAGTCATCCACACTATCTTCGTACTTGGACCCCACACTATGACTCCCATCAGCTGACTTCCTTTTTCTTTTCTTTTTTTTTTTTTTGTCTTTTTTTTTTCAAATTTTTTATTAGATATTTTCTTAATTTACATTTCAAATGCTATCCCAAAAGTTTCCTCTACCCTCCCCCGCCTGGCTCCCCTACCCACCCACTCTCACTTGTTGGCCCTGGCGTTCCCCTCTATTGGGGCATATAAAGTTTGCAATATCAAGGGGCCTCTCTTCCCAATGATGGCCGACTAGGCCATCTTCTGCTACATATGCAGCTAGAGACATGAGCTCTGGGGGTTCTGGTTAGTTCATATTGTTGTTCCTCTTATAGGGTTGCAGACCCCTTTAGCTCCTGTGGTACTTTCTCTAGCTTCTCCATTGGGACCTTATAAAATTGCAAAGCTTCTGTAAGGCAAAAGGCACTGTCAAGAAGACAAAAAGGCCACAAACAGATTGGGAAAGGATTTTTACCAATCCTAAATTTGATAGGGGACTAATATCCAATATCTACAAAGAGCTCAAGAAGCTGGACTACAGAAAAACGAATAACCCCATTAAAAAATGGGGTACAGAGCTAAACAAAGAATTCTCAACTGAGGAATACCGAATAGCTGAGAAACACCTGAAAAAATGTACAACATCCTTAATCATCAGGGAAATGCAAATCAAAACAACATTGAGATTCCACCTCACACCAGTCAGAATGGCTAAAATCAAAAATTCAGGTGACAGCAGATGCTGGCAAGGATGTGAAGAAAGAGGAACGCTCCTCCATTGCTGGTGGGATTGCAAGCTTGTACAACCACTCTGGAAGTCAGTCTGGCGGTTCCTCAGAAAATTGGACATAGTACTACCAGAAGATCCAGCAATACCTCTCCTAGGCATATACCCAGAAGATATTCCAACTGGTAATAAGAACACGTACTCCACTGTGTTCATAGCAGCCTTATTTATAATAGCCAGAAGAACCTGGAAAGAACCCAGATGTCCCTCAACAAAGGAATGGATACAGAAAATGTGGTACATTTACACAATGGAGTACTACTCTGCTATTAAAAACAATGAATTTATGAAATTCTTGGGCAAATGGATGTATCTGGAGGATATCATCCTTAGTGAGGTAACCCAATCACAAAAGAAGTCATTAGATATGCACTCACTGATAAGTGGATATTAGCCCAGAAACTTAGAATACCCAAGATACAATTTGCAAAACACAAGAAAATCAAGAATAAGGAAGACCAGCATGTGGATACTTCATTCCTCCTTAGAATAGGGAACAAAATGGACATGAAAGGAGTTACAGAGACAAAGATTGGAGCTAAGACGAAAGGATGGACTATCCAGAGACTACCCCACCCAGGGATCCATCCCATAATCAGTCACCAAACTCAGACACGATTGCATAGGACAGCAAGAGTTTGCTGAAGGGACCCTGATATAGCTGTCTCATGTGAGGCTATGCCAGTGCCTGGCAAATACAGAAGTGGATGCTCCCAGTCATCTATAGGATGGAACATCAGCTGACTTCTAAGGGTGTTTTGTCTGTCTGTCTTGGGGAGTCTAACTGTGTCTGTGGAGTCTGTTTGTCTTGGTAACAGCTCGCACTCATGTACCCAGGCTTTCCTGGAACCCATTATGTAGCTCAGGCTGGCCTGAAACTCACAACAATCCTCCTGCCTCATTCTCCCAAGTACTACTATTGCAGATACATACCACCAAAGCTTGCTTTATAATAGTGCTTTTAACCCCAAGTTTCTACCCTAGGTTTTTCTGCTGAATATGTGCCTCATTTTCCCCTCATAAATCTCATCTTAACGACCTTACCCATCGGTGCCCACGGTGGTGGCCTCCCCTCCCAACTTCCCACTTGAAGTGGAAGTTTCGTTGTATCATGTGATACAGACTCACATAATGTTTTGCTGCGACAGATTCACATGGTGTTTTGCTGAGGCAAGACCCATGGGAGGGCACATGATGTTTGGAGAGAATATAAATAGGACTCAACGAAATTCATTGGTGTTGAGTCTTCCCTGATCTTCGTTGGTCTGGAGTCTTCGCTGATCTTCACTCTGTTGAGAGAGGTAAGGCAGAGACCTTCTCCTGGAGTCCTGTGTGGTTCTGATCTTTCCCTCTCTCTGACTCATGCCAATTCAGTGGAGTGCTGGCGGTTTCTGCTGGATTGTACTGCCATTGCTGATCATGGTTGGGTAAACTCCTGAATTGGACTGTTGGTATCCTGACAAACGGAAATTGGAATCCCCACCCCACCCCCGACCCCCCAAAGAACTACTTCTAAACAGATCCACATCCCCTTGTCCTATTTTGCCATCTTTTCTCCCCACCTTTGGAGGTAGGCTAAAAGGGGGTTGCTGAAGTGTTTGGGAACCCTAATTAAAGTAGATTTGGAAACGTCTAAGCCTATACCCACACATTTGCCCCAACTCCTTTTCCAGGAACTCAAGCCTTCCTTGCAGCCAACAGATTTAAATGGCTCAGGAAGGCCACCACCTTGCAACCAAGCACCATGGTGCAACCAAGCTGTTCATCCCCACACCAGCCTCTCTTTTTGCCTGGAATTCAGTGTAATTCAACAGTATTCAGCACCTGCCAGAAATGTGACAGACAATCTACTGAGAAGACAGAAATATAAAAATGAATCTTGACTCTCAAAGAACTCATACTTAGTCAGGAAGATGACATAACCAGTAAAGATAACAAGAGCTAGCTGGGAAGACGTGTGTATCACACAGGAGTCTGGCAGCGTGAAACTGAACAACAACCCAACGCTGGCTTGTACAAAAAAAAAGGAGCACCGTTGGCTCTCTAAACTGGCAATTCTAAGAGAACTCAAGAGCATCTCTGTGCTATTTTCTCTTCCACCTCAGATTTTCTGTCTTTTCTACCCTGCCTCACAGCCAACAGACTGACCTCCATCCAGCTCTTGCTTTAGTGCTGTCCATCCATGCCAGCAGAAGATAGGAAAAGAAGCAAAGGGAACGTTAAGAGTATTGGCTTCCTGCAAGCCCATTCCTTTTCCTCCCTGCCTTAAAGCCGACTGCCCATATTCCAGGATGGCCAATAGACCTCTCCCACAGCTGGACTCCTGTCTGTCTCTAGTAGCTAGGGCTCTCTCCCCCTGCGGGTCTGAGGATGCTAATAGCTTCCCAGTGCCGCTGGTCAATAGGTGCTTCCCTATGCGATCTCATCCCTTTCCTCCTCTGTGAACAATGCCATTATCCTTTCTTCAAAGGTGCCTTCTGAGTGTTCTGTCTTGTAGAACAGCTGTTTCCTTTAGGTTTAATATATGATCAACACCGTCCTGAAGCAGAGACCTTTGCCCACAGTCACCGGCAACAAAATGAAGAGAACTAGACAGCCAGCAGAGAGCTAAGTCTATGGTAATGAGGCTGTTAACATTCCCGCTTGAAGAAGTAGAGAGAGGGTCACAAAATCTTCACAAGACCTTCCTCTGAGATTTCAATCAGCACTCTTTCCTGCCCCAGCTGAACATAACCGAAACTGTATAAAGGTAAAAAACTTGACTGGGGAGGAAATAGGAATTCTCTGCAGTATAGCTGTCGTGAGTCACTCGACCCATCTCCTTCCATATTTGGAGTGAACAGACCATTCTTTTACATCCCCTCAGGAAAGTCTGAAAACACATCAGTTTTCTACTGGGAAATGATAGGAAAGCTTGATGCAGGGGCTCAATTGGTGACATAAAACCTAGTTTTGGGCTGGAGAGATGGCTCAGCGGTTAAGAGCACCTGATTGCTCTTCCAGAGGTCCTAAGTTCAAATCCCAGCAACCACATGGTGGCTCACAACCATCTGTAATGAGCATCTGATGCTGTCTTCTGCTGTGTCTGAAGACAGTAAGAGTATACTCACATATATGAAATAAAATATGGCTGAAGCAAGCGGGGCCAGGAAGAAAATAAACAAACAAATACATGGAGAAAATTTTTTTAAAAAATAACTCGTTTCTTTCTCTAGGTTGTGAGACATCAGTTGGTCTCTTCCTCAAAGTTTTTCCCCTCATGGAAGTGAAACAGATGATGGTGGTAGGGACCTCTCATTTTCCCAGTGTCACAGAGAGAGAGAGACAGACAGACAGAGAGAGAGAGACAGAGAGCCCTTCTCTAGAGCCCTAACAAAATCCCACTCACATGTGTACCAATGAGTCACTTCCTGGAACTAAAGAATTCAGTGAGTCTAGTTGGCCACTTATGATCATGACCCTCTCCACTCTTCATCCAAATCTTACAGCTCAAGCATAAGGGGAGAACTGTAAGCCAAAGGAAATCCTTAATCCTGTTTCCAAAAGAAATAGCTATGGGTTTGTATGACTTCCAAACACAGAATGCCTACAGGAAAGCGATACAAATGAAAGGCTAGTAGGGTTAGACAGAAGAGAAGCCATTAGTAGGAGATTGCCTCTCCATTAAGTGTCTTTGCCAGAGAGTTACTGTTTCCCCTTTTGAGGATAATTCTCAGGCACTCACTCTCACCAAAAGGGAGCACCGGCCCTTGCTCCTCAATTATTCTCTGTAGACTTCTCTCAGAGCCATTTACAGGAAAATGCCTGTTGCCATTCTGTTTCAAGATCATTGGCTAGACTTCCAGGTGTGGGATGGGGGTTAGTTATACTCTCAGGCTCACAGCAGCTGTGGCTAGCTATACCCGACCTACACAAGTCTAAGGGAACCAGCATCCCATCATGGATGGGGAGGGGTTCACAGTGACCTGCCCCTCCCTCGGATGCTGCAGACAAGTTAATGGTGGCTGGGGAAGAGTGGGTTATCTTTCTCAGTAGTCTAGCTGCAAGTAAGTCACCCTTGCTCAAATAAGTAACCCCTCACCCCTGCTTATGCAGGCAGCTCTAATCAAATGCCGTGAGCAGATTAAAAAAAGACAAAGTAGGAGGGAAACTTGTTGGGATACAGAATTTCAGCGAGAGGAGAAGAGAATAAAAAAAAAAAGGATGAGAGGATTATGATCAAAGTACATTTTATGTACATATGAAATTGTGAAAAAATGATTTTTTTAAATTAAAAAAAAAGGACATAAGCTAACCCAAAAGTTAGGGAGAAATTACATCCCAAACTTTAGCAGAGCCAAAGAGTTCTTCCAAATTGCAACTGTGCGCAGGGACATGCGGGAACCTCCAAGTAATCATTGTGGCAGAGTTCCTCTTCCTCTAATTAAATGAAACACTGAAGCCTTTGCAAACCGAGATGCACCATGAACACTGCAGACATGATAAGGATGTGGTTAAGGCATGTGATTGCCCTATTCCACTGGCTTGGCCCCTCCAGAATGGGATCTTGTCCCTGTG